>JAQJVL010003301.1:0-64279 GCA_035578905.1 Stictocephala bisonia
GGGTTTTGTTCTTAAATTGAGTAAACAATTTAAGAGAGAAATAACAGATATACAGAGGAGTTAGGAGTTACTATACAACTATCTTGTGAGCCTAATTAAGTTACATGTGATAGTTACCGAAGTACATGTTAGGATCCATCCAAAACAACAAAAGGTTAGTGCTTCCATCAACCCTAAAAGGTAAAGCAATCCAAAACCCTCAATAGCAATGCAGTAGCAGGCAAAGTAGATGGTGAATGTACAGTTGATGGCCACACTCATGACAAACAGGAAGAACCACATCCTATGGGACAAAAACAGATATTGGCTCATGCAAATAAATGACAACAAACTAATATTTTCCGTTTTTTACTTTCTAATTATTAATTTGCTAGCTTTTACACTTTCTATTTATGGTATTATGTAACTAGTTGCTCCCCCACAAAATGTTGCGGTTAAAACACAGAGTAAATACAAATGGGTATTAAAATGTCCAACAATACAAATGCATTTATTATTAAAAGCTTGAAAATTAACATATTTCAAGTTGTAAAATCTCTTTATATACTATATTTACCGTTCTATTTGTTTTATGACAGATTTCCACCTTAATGTCTTTGAAATTTCCACCTCTTAGACAGGGCTAAATACTGGCTGTGGTAGGTAAAGCCCTGTATAATGTTTGCTCTTAAATAAATTGATTGATTGAGCATAGATTGAAGTTTTATTAAATTCTAAAACATATTGCCATATGAACTTTCATTTTTGTGGTTTGCATAAAAAGGTGAAATCAAATGTTGGACAGTTCCAAGAATTTTAAAACAATACGGTCCACTTCTAGGAGGTAACGTAACATTCGCCCCACATGACACAAAACACACAGCATTTTTGTATTGACGAATATAAGATATACAGTTTTTTTGACAGTTGATCTATACCCACAAATAATTTCTGTAGCACTTGAGGCATATGCGATTCAGGAAGCTTAATTTTGCCATTTCCACAACACAAACTAAATATTCCAGTTTTTTTTTTTATTTATTTCTTTTTTTCAGAACCAAAATATAGGGTGGAGCAGTGCGGGCATTAGATTAGCATTTCGCTAATATTATGAGATGTCACACTGGGTACACAACTGGAGACTATACAGCGATAATCAATTTGAAAGTTATTATCTTGATTTTATGTATCTGACTTTGTCTAATTTCTTTTCAATTCAATTCAATTCAAAATATTCTTTATTCCTCAAATATACAATTGTATACATGAATGGTGTCAATTTTTACTTAAAACTAAAATATTAATAAAGTACAAAGTTATGAGTTTGTCTTTGACCAATATTCATTAAAATTGTATAAGGCTGCTTCAACAAAAAATGTTTTTAACAATTTTTTGAACTTTTTCACATTTATTTCATTTTTTATCGATATTGGGAGGTGGTTAAAAACTGTATTCCAATATAAGTTGGCTTCTTTTTAAATATTTCTTTATTATGTTTAATTATTTGTAAATTGTTTTTATTTCTTGTATTATAGCTATGTTTTTCATAGTTTTTAGGTAATGTGCCAATAATATTTTTCACATGAAAAACAGTTTTATATATGTAGAGACTGTAAACTGTCACTATTCCCATTTACGTGAAGTAATTTTTACAATGTGCATCATAATCAAGATTTAACATAATTCTTATGGCTTTTTTTGGAGGGATAGGATTCTATTCATATTGCAGAAAGGTGTTGACCCATATACTTCCACACCATATGAGATCTGCGAGTGGATCAATGCAAAATAAATGGATTTAAGCGATATTAAATTACAAGCTGGAGATAATCTTTTAATAGCAAAAATACAGAACTTAATTTAGAACATAGTTTATCAATGTGAAAAGACCAATTGAGATTGTTATCTACTACTAATCCTAAAAATGTTGTATCATCATGAAATGTAATAGGAATTTGCTGATTTGTATTCATGTTTTTGGAATTCTTATAAGAAAATTTGACAAAAGTGGTTTTATTTTCATTAAGTAATAGGTTTAATGTGTTTAGTTCATTTTTTACAATGTTTATTGCTGATTCTACTCCAGGAAAATGTTGTCAATATTATTGTCAGCGACTGTTAGACTTATGTCATCAGAAAATGGCCGAAATTCTTTACTAATTTTCAGTTCTTCAAGGCATTGTGGTAATTTACCTATATAACAGAGGAATAGAAATGGCCCAAGTACAGATCCTTGTGGCACTGAATATTTAATTAGACTAGTTTTAGATTTTATTTTTATGACTCTATTTTTAATTATTTGTGTGGTTTCAACATATTGCTGTCTATCTGATAAGTAAGATTTCATTAAAGCCAAATCTTTACCAGTGATTCCGTAGGAACTTAATTTTTCATAAAAAATAGAGTGTTACACTTTCAAAAGCTAAGTCGAGAAATGCAGTTATTACTTGTTCATCATTATCTATATTATTAATTATATGTTCAACAAAGGATATTATAGCAGTAGTTGTAGATCTGTTCTGTATAAAACCGTGCTGTTGATTATCTAATAAGTTATTATTTTCAAAGTAATCAGCCAATTGTATTAGCATACACTTTTCAAAAATGTTTGACAATGAGGGCAATATTGAGAGTGGTCTGTAATTTGATAGATCTTTTTTACTTCCTCTTTTGTAAAGTGGAATTATTTTAGAGACTTTTAGTTGAGAAGGGAAAACTCCAGAAATAAGGCAAGAATTTATGACATGATGGAGTGGTTTGAGAATTGCCCATTTCACATCTTTAATTAATTTAGTGGGAATCCCATCAAGCCTGAGGACCACTTACTTTTGACAAAACTGATTACCTGTATTAGCTGTTCCTCAGAAACTGTATTAAATCTAAAATTAGGTCCATCCAATTTAGTGTGAAGTGGCATTTTTTTAGCTTTCAAGTTATTATTTATTTTGGGAATTATTAAATTATCTACCGTGTCAGCATAATAATTATTTAGTAAGTTTACTACCTCATACTGATCAGTAACTGATGATTTTCCTTCATGTTTCAATTCAATTTGTTGGTGAAAAGTGTCTTTGTATTTCCCAAGTTCAGTGTTAATCAATTGCCAAGTTGCCTTTACAATATTTTCAGATTTACTTATTTTATCATTAAAAAAGTTTCTCTTCTTTTGGTTTATTAATTTCCTATAATTCCTTTTCTGTTTTTTAAGGCTGCACTTTATAAGTTTATTTTTGTTTACCCTACTATCCCTTAAGTTATTGATTAGACTTTCTCTCTCTTTTTTAATCTTGTTATCAATCCATTTTTTATTGTCAGTTCTAGTGTGTAAATTTTTTATGGGAAAATTTTTGTCAAAGAAATACTTGAGTACATTATTTATAAAAGAAAGAGAATTTATTTTCAATAGGTGTTTGATATAGTTCAGTCCAGTTTTCATTTGCCAAATCTGTTATGAAATTATTTAAATCTGTTTTTAAATGTTCTTTTTGATTCCCATAATCTGTTGCTGTGACTTTTTTTGATTGATCAAAATTCACCAAAGTAAAAAATTTGGCCGTTATAATCAGAGAGAGCTGTAATCAAGCACATTACCTTTACATGTTTCCTATCAATACTAGTAATAAAATTATCTATTGCAGATTCACTATTATCAGTTACTCTGGTTGGTATGTTTACAGTATAATACATGTTGTGTATTTCAAGTAAGTTAACAAAATCAATCTTATTTCTATTATCCTCTAAAACATCTATATTAAAATCTCCTCCAACAGAGACATTAAAATTTATGCTAAGTAAAGTATTTAATAATCTATCTAATTTTTCCAAAAAGCAATCCACCTTTCTTGAAGGAGTACTATACACACCTGCTACAATAAATTTTACATTATCTAATTTGATTACAGTAATACAGGATTCAAAAACCTTGTCTATATTCAAACACTCTACCAAATTATTAGTTATTTTTTACAATGAATATGATTTGCTACTAGCATCATTACACCACCTCCCTGATTTATAGTCCTAACAAAATAACTTACCAACTTATAACCCGTCAATTTGAAATTTTCTATTTCGGCTAAAACTAATTTGTGCTCTGTTAAAATAACAATGTCAGGTTTAAGTTCATCAATAGTAATGATTAGAGAATCAATCCTACTACTTAAGTGCTGGATATTCTGATGAAAAACTGTTATATCCCTACCATTATAAGCTATGACATCAGAGCTGCTTATACAATTATTTGTTTTTTTTTCGTTCCCCTAAAAAATATTGACCATTGTTATTTACAGTTTTTTTTTTTTTTTACTTTTTCCTATTTCTTACTACAGTATGGTTTTTTTTATTTATAATTGTACATAATCTCTGTTTAGTTTCTTTAGCTTTATTTATATCTGGAGTCCCAAATCCCAAGAATTTTTGTTTTATGTTCCTGAGTAACTCCTCTTTCTATTTGAACCAACAGAACCAACACTGTTAATGTCCTGATGAGCATTTGAGGGATCTTCAATAAGGGCATCATAGTGTCCTCCATCTAAGTTGTCCGTTAACCTAAGGTTTCTAATTATGGGACTTGACCAAATGTTACAATATTGTTAGTGTGTACAACATGAGTTCAAAATGTAAATTCAGGAAAAAGCTACTTAAACAAAATAGTTCGTTGTGTCCAGCATATCCAAATTCACTTGAAATTAAATCAATATAATCTTGTTTTTATTTTATTGGAAGTCAGTAGCTAGTATCACTAATAATGAAGTCTTTGTGAAATTCCCAGTTTTGAGAAACACTATTCACCACTCTTTGTCTTAGTTCAAGATGTTTACCCTGTGTGTTATAAACACAGAATGAAATCGCTTTAAACAAACAATGGCTGTCTGCATCTATCCTAATGACATCTTCAGCCATTATATTAAAAAAATCTTTAACACCCTTAAATATTTACTTTTTTTGTTATGGTTGCTATTGCCGTCCACTTTCAATCAATTTAGATAAAAACAAAAACATATTACAGTATATACAGTTCTCACACTTTGACACTAACTGCTGTTGTGATTTATGAATCACATCTATACATTTGTATATAGGTTTAAACTAAAACTACAATCCAAAATTTCATTGAACCATTCGACTTTGATCAAAACATCTCCTAACCAAATATTTTATATGTAAACATGTTTGAATTACCTATACTATAACAGCTGTCTAATTTTAAATATTAGCTTATTACTCACGTCAACTGTCTACCTTTCAAAATTGAAATCAAAATTGTAAAACAAAACCTACATATTAATTATATTAAAATTCTAGCTCTGTTATTTCCTGCTAGACTTAGTTACCTTCGTATAAAATAAAGGAACATAAATTAAATTTTTTTATTACCTTAGTATTGCCTGAAGATCTTGAATATTTTTCTTTTTTCTTTACTCCAATATATATTTCGCCACTAGGTGTGGCATCTTCAAGGAGATATTGTTCTAAAATATTTATAATCACTAACACTATTTACATCATTTACATATGTTATAATTTTTATATTATTGTTTTGTTTTCTCTTTTGCGCTGTTGCCAAATTGGTGAGGTGTTGCCAGTTTTCTTTTTTGCTTCTTCTAGGTTGTGGATGGTTATGTAAAATACTAGAACAGAATCAGAAATACAACCTTAATTCCAATAAACAAAACAATAAAAATATCATAGACAATCTAATCAATACAGAAATCGCCCTTCAGAATATAAAATCAGAAGACAAAGACAAAATCAGATATGGTATTGTTGACATAATCGACAAAGAAATTAAATCCACCCCACATCCCACCAACCAAAGAAAACCACCTTTAACAAAAACTGTCAATAACATAAAAGAAAAACTAACCCGAAATGAAGCCCAAATAATACCAGCAGACAAATCCAATTCTACAGTAATTATCTATGACAGTAAACTAAATACCAAAGTTGAAGACTTCCTAACTAGTAATAATGTAACCATAATCAACGACCCTACAAAAGAATTCAATAAAGAAATCAAAGTATTCCTGGAAAATAATTGTATAATCAACCCAAAAAAAACCAAATACCTATACAACAATTCACCTAAACCCCCAATATTCAAACCTCTAATTAAAACACACAAAGACGACCATCCAATAAGACCAGTAATCAACGCCATACCATCACCATCTTACAAAATAGCTAAATATATAAACACCCTAATAAAAAATGGAATCACAAATCACTCAGCTGTTTCATGTAAAAACACAAAAGATTTCATTCAAAAATTACTACAAGTTCAAATACAAGACAGATATACCCTAACTACCATAGATGTTGATAACATGTACCGAAACATACCAAGCAAAGAAGCCATAGAAATACTTAAAGAGAAATTGAAAGCATCAAACAACTTTGAAGAGGAAGAAATAAACGATATAGTAAAAATAACAACAATCATAACAGAACAAAATTATTTTTCATATAACAACAAAATTTACCATGACCCTCAAGGTCTTCCAATGGGAGGTCCGTTATCAGCCACTCTAGCTGAACTCTACATGCAAAACTTTGAAGAAAAATACATACTCTCCGAACATAACTCATACTTAAATAAAATTAAATTCTATGCTCGATATGTAGACGATGCATTTATAATACTAAATACCAACGAAAGACAATCCAAAACATTTCTAAATTATTTAAATCAAATGCACAATAACATCAAATTCAAAATGGAAACTGAAAAACAACTCTATCAATTTTCTAGACATAACCATATCCAAAACACAGAATAAAACTGTTAAAATTGGCATTTTCAGAAAACCTACCCAAACAGATCTTGTTATACCTGCAGACTCAAACCACCCTTACAACCAAAAAATGGCAGCTTTTCGTTCACTAACTTACAGATTACTTAATTACAATCTCGATGACGAAGAATATCATAAAGAAAAACAAATAATAGAAACCATAGCAACAAACAATGGATATAATACATCAATAATTGACACAATCATCAATAGAATTCACAAAAAGATTAATAAAACAACAAACAACGAAAATTCCCAAGACACCCAGAAAACTAAACCAAAATATGTAACTATCAACTATACTGACAAACTCACAGAAAAAGTTGGTAGAATATTTAAAAAAGCAGGATATACCCCAGCTTACAAAGTTATAACCAACCCAATACCAACATATAAAACAGAATCCATCAAGCAATGTCCGGAAAATACAAGCGGAGTTTATAAAATCACATGTCCACCCCCATGCAATAAACAATACATTGGCTACACAAACCGATCGTTCATACAAAGATTTAAAGAACATAACGCTAAACACCATACAAACCCCAGTTCAATGGTAGCAAAACACCTTAAACAAAACCCAGACCACAATATAACATTCTCCGATTCACTAAAAATACTCCACAAAACAAAATCCAAATCTGTAGCCAAAGTTCAAGAAAGCTATCATATTTTCAAGCACATAAATATAGAACCTGACACCCTACTTAATAAAAAAGAAGACTACCATAACTCAATCATCTTTAAAACCATCCACAACCTAGAAGAAGCAAAAAAGAAAACTGGCAACACCTCACCAATTTGGCAACAGCGCAAAAGAGAAAACAAAACAATAATATAAAAATTATAACATATGTAAATGATGTAAATAGTGTTAGTGATTATAAATATTTTAGAACAATATCTCCTTGAAGATGCCACACCTAGTGGCGAAATATATATTGGAGTAAAGAAAAAAGAAAAATACTCAAGATCTTCAGGCAATACTAAGGTAATAAAAAAATTTAATTTATAAAACCAGATCTTGAAACTGGATTCATAAAAGATTTAAAGGAACATAGAAATACATCATTCTAATGGTTGTCTCGCAATCTGCGTGAACAAAATAACCCATTAGCACTAGCAGCAGACGACACCTCACGACACGTTCACTCTGACTATCACTCCAGATTTCAATTATCAATTTAATAATTTTTAATAGTTTTACAGTCTTTAAACTAACTGAAAGTGCTTTTAATAGTAATATCCCGGCTCGTGAATAATAAGTTTTCAGTGTGCAAATCGTATATAAGTGATTAATACACGATCAAAACTGGTTAACCTCAATCTAATGTATTCTATATTGCACAGTTAAGAATATGAATGTCGATAAAAACTGTGATATTTACGAGACGAACAATGAAGAAAACTGTAGTTTTGAAATGTTTTCCACACTTCACGAAGAAATCAAACAGTTGTCACATGAGAAAAGCAACCTAAACAAAACTCTGGAGACTATGGAAAAAGAAGTAAGCGAAACAACGTCTACCCTACAAACTCAGATTGAAGCATTAAAGAAAGAAAACGAGGTATTAATTAGTAAAGTTAACAATTTTCAGCTATTAAAGGAACAAATAGGCCACCTAAAAGTTAAATGTGAGTCTAGTAGGTTGGAGATAGAGCAATTAGTGACCACTAAAAATTGCTTATTGGGTAAGGTCAACAATTTAGAAATGGAGCTGAAGACGAAGGACGAAGTAATTAAAATCTTAAGAGAATCTAAAGAAGATACTTTTTTCCACACTGGGACTAACATGACATCAACTTCACTATGTTCAAGTACAACCGAACCATGTAGGCCTACTCTCAATTCTGTTACCGGTAGACCTATTGACTGCGTAAATGGGTCTATTTCGTACCTAACAACTGCAATTGAAGAAAATGATAGTTTTAAAATAGAAAATGATGGTACTGAAAAGAATGTGTTGCTTAGGCCTATCTGCGATAATTCATTTAAAAATAACACATGTAAGTCAATCTCATTGCTCGGTGACAGCCATGCCAGAGGTTTAGCCTTGAAAGTGACATCCTTGTTAGGTAATAGGTTATGTGTGGATGGTTTTGTTAAACCCTGTGCAACGTTAACCCAAGTTGCTTCAGGACTTGAACACTATACGTCGTCTGATTGTGTGATCTTGTTTGGAGGGACTAATGATTTTAGTGTTAAAGTGTCTACTGACAATGCTAGTAAGTACATAAGAACAATTGAAAGATGTTTAAAGACCTTAAAATCCTCACTCATAATAATAGGAAATGTACCCTACAGACATGATCTAGCGCCAAATCACAATCTCAATATTGATATCCTTAACATCAACGAAAGACTTTTAGAATTAACTAGGCCTTACAGTAGAGTAAAAGTGTTAGAAATATATAGCCTCCCAAGGCATTACTATACTAATCACGGACTGCATTTAAATAACCGGGGAAAAAAACACCTGTGTAAAAATATAGCAGATATAGTAAAAGTGAATCTACTGAACGTACCCACTGGCAAAGCTCTGAAAGCTACTCTCTCTAACCCAATAGAACCCACATCAAGTAGCCAATCTTTAACTGCTGCCTACCAGCAATCCAAAGCCAGACAAGAAGAATCGGTTTTACAGCCTGAAAACAAATGTCAGCTCACTGAAGCCAGCAACCAATCAGAACCGGAAAAAGGCTTAAACTCTCAAACTAGGTTCCCTACCAACCTAGAGACTGATGTCAACTCTATTGATGTCATAGGTACAACACCACAGCATTTAGAGACCACTCAAGCATCCAGTACAGAAACAACACCTCGGCCATTGGAAACTGCACCGAAATCTTTTCCACCCACAACACCTCAGCAGTTGGGAAACACTCAAGATTCTATTTCACTGATATGTACACAAGATGCCGACAACAGAACCTATATGCAGTCTGAGCCTAACCAACAACCTCGAGACACCCACACCCAGTCACAAAACTCCACAGAGACTACACCTAAGGGACTTCTTGGCTTTGCTACTCCTGATAACTCCAAATTAGAAACTCAAAAGAAGGTTATAAATATCGTGCAACGTGATCTGAAGGTAACTGGTACACAATGTAATAAACCTGCATCTAGTTCTAGATCTAAGTGTAATACTAGGTATTTTTTAAGGAGAAATCTCTCGATAGAGCGGAAAGCTTAAATCAACCATATGTCACTGATAATGCAGGCCTAAGTTTGGCTGACCATACCTTCTCTAGCCCCAAGTTGCATAAATTAACAAAAAATCTAAAAATTATGTTTTTGAATGTTCAAGGTATGAAAGACAAGTCACTTTTGCTAGAAAGTTTTTTAGTAAATCAATCAAATGTTTATATCATTTGCATCTCTGAACACTGGCTGAATGCCAATGAGGTTCTATATTCTTTTCCTAGTGGGTTTAGCCATATTAGTTCTTTTAGTCGAACTAATCATATCCGAGGTGGTACCCTGGTTTTTGTTAATAATGTGCTACAGGCAAGGCCCTGTGATATCATAACCTTTTGTCAGGAGTTTCATTTCGAGGCTTCTGCAGCATTTATAGACGATTTTAGAATTATAGTAGTCTCCTTGTATCACTCGACCGCAGGAAACGCTGAAATTTTCTTAAACACTCTTGAGAAATGTTTAACCTATGTAACACAACATTGGCCAAACTACACGGTTGTTGTTGGAGGTGATTTAAATAAAAGCTTTGATATTACCACCAATAAAAAATCAGTCAAAGTCTTCCTTAATATTCTAAGACAATTTAATTGCTACTGTTTGAATAAAGTTCCTACTAGGGGACAGAACTGTTTGGATAATGTCTTTGTTAATTGTCCACTAGAAAAAATTTCTTCTGTAAACGTTTCTAGTTTTCCCTTCTCAGACCATGATTGTGTTATCGTTGAAATTAATAGCCCTAAAGTTACTTCTGATAGAAGTAAAGATAGACCTGATTTTTATATGAAATTTACTATACCTGAAGAAAGTTTACAACACTTATTATGTAGGTTGTCATCTTATGACTGGTCCAAACTGCTTAGTTCTAATCAAAGCGAAAATGCTGAGAACTTGTTTGATTCATTTTTTAGTATTTTAATTAATCATATAAATTACGAAAAAAAAGCGAAAAAAATTAACTTGAACAAATCCACTGATAAATTGCGTAAGTTTGAATGGTATTCAAGCGACTTAGCTAGGTTGAAGGATAGGCTAGTTTTTCTTAGTAGCTTGACCAGGGGTACTGATGACATTGCATTGCGACAAACTTTTCGTGATCTTACTAAGTTCTACAAGGAATCGATTAGAAAAGCTAAATTATCATACAATGCCAACTGTATTGAAAAGAGTAAGAACAGATGTAAAGCTGCCTGGAATATTATTAGGGACAACAACCATACCTCCAAAAATGAAATTAAGCATTATATAGCACCAGACATTTTTAATAACCATTTTGTGAACTCTATCGAACAGATTAAGAAAAATGTAAGCAAGCCAAGTAACTCTTCTAATGATTTACTGAAGAGAAATCCAATTACTCATGTAGCTTTCAATTTTAATCTTATAACACCTAATGACATCCTGAATGCAGCTAAGAGATTGAGTAGTTCTAATAGTTATGATGTATTTAACATATCAAATAACATTTTGAAGTTTATAATCCCAAGCATAGCCATTCCTCTTGCAACTTGTATTAACAGTTGCTTAAAGGAAGGTTTGTTTCCAGATCAGCTTAAAATCTCCCGGATTTGTCCTATCTTCAAAAAAGGGCCCAAAAACCAACCTGAGAGTTATCGTCCAATTTCGATTATTCCTACACTGTCAAAAATTATTGAAATATTGGTCTATGACCAAGTCAGCAGTTTTCTAGAAGTTAATAATTTTTTTAATATATCTCAATATGGTTTTAGAAGGGGTAAATCGACCTCTGACGCTATAGATAAGTTGATTAGAGAAATACTTGCAGCCTTTGAAAGCAAGTCATATGCTCAGGCCACTCTGTGTGACCTGAGCAAGGCTTTCGACTCCGTTAATCATGATGACCTTTTATTAAAACTAAATTACTATGGATTCAGTGGTCCTTCTTTAGAGTTCTTCCAATCATACCTTAAAAATCGCCGGCAAGTTGTGTGTGTTGATGGTGCGTGCTCACAGGAGATTCAAATTAAGTATGGAGTGCCACAAGGCTCAATACTTGGTCCATTATTGTTTTTGATCTGTATCAACGACCTCCCATTCTCAATTAATGCTTCCACAATACTTTATGCAGACGACACAACCTTTTTAAATGTCAATACTAATTTAGATGAACTTCAACTTTTGGTAAATAACACCTTAGAAGAAGCCAGTGCCTGGTTTAAAGCCAATGGTTTTCTGCTAAATGAAAATAAAACACAGTCAATTCTTTTCAGTTTGAGACCCACTAACACGCATAATTTGGAAGATGAATCACTTCCTTTTGTTAAATTTTTGGGGATATACATTGATAATAACTTGAATTGGGGGAAACATGTTGATTATATATCCACCAGACTCTCTAGGGTCTTATACCTTCTCAAGCGACTAAAACTTCATGTACAAAAGAATTATGTTAGGATAGCGTACTTTGCATATTTTCAGTCTGTAATTAAATATGGTCTCGTCCTTTGGGGAAACTGCTGTCGAGTTGATGAAATCCTTTTACTCCAAAAAAAAGCTGTTAGAATAATGGCTGATCTGGGTCCTCTCGATCACTGTAAACCAATATTTAAAGAACTAGAAATACAGACTGTAGTAAATTTATACATATTCGACTTAGCTGTTTATGTCCTCAAAGATGTAAATAAATTAACATTTAATTATAATATTCATAACTACAATACTCGCAACAAAAACAATGTAGTGATAGGTCACAATAGGTTGAGCAAAACTCAGAATAGTCATAGTGTGTTATCCCTAAAGGTGTACAATACCCTGAGCCACCTTATGAAAGTATATCCAGAAAAGCAGTTTAAAACGAAATTGTATACCTGGCTCTTGAATAATCCATTTTATAGTTTTAATGATTTTCTCTCAATGGATTTAATAGTGTTTTGAGGGTTGTAATATAGTGGATATTTAATTTTTATTATATTAAATTAAAACTTAATTATGTCAAGTTCAATGTAAACAGTGTGTCACATGTTTGTAATTTTATTGTTATTATTGTGTAAATTATTGTGATTTCTTTTTAAATTATTTTAGGCTACATTGACTAGGTATTATTACTGTTTAATGACATTGTCAATGATGTAACCATCCTTACGGCAAATAAAAATTATTATTATTATTATTATTATTATTATCATTATTTAAGATGTTCTGCAGAAAACTTGATATTTTAGCAGTGCAATACTGTGCTGCTATCGATGGTTAACCTAACAAATTATTTTGACCACTTAACATTTGTTTATGCCACCAGCTGGTCAATTAAAATTAATCTCCATAAGATTAACATTGCAACTTTTACGCCGTGTAGGCAAAAAACTTAACCTTTTTTCAAACTATATACATTTTAATTTAGCTTTTATTGAGCAAAAGCATAACTGAATTACTCTTACTGATTCATAACAGACCCACATACCCTTATTCAAATGGCTCCATGGAGTCTCCCATTTTCAAATTATTGATAAAGGTATTCGATCAAAAATTGATTTTGAAATTTTAAAAATAAAATTGTTGGTCTCCTTATAAGTAATAAATGTGCTGTAGAAAAAAATTCTAAAAATTTCTTTATGAATACGGCTACAAAAAGTGGCTGATTTAGCCTTTTTCGTGCATAACTCATTAACAAAGTGTTTGATATATGTTATTAAAATTTTGAGACTATGGTGGGCAAAAAGTACTAAAAAACCTAGTCTAGATTAAATCTTTAAAAATATATTTACTTTTTAAATGTTACTAATTATTTCTATAAACTACATTTTTTTTTCAAATTTTGAGTTGAAATCTGTACAATTATCTTTGACTGAAAGAGTAGAATAATAACATATAAAAACTTCATTGCTAGAGTTTACTATAAATGAGGGAGTTACATCCTTCTGTAGAATTTGCGGAATGGGGCTGGCAGAAGCAGGGGGAAAGGGGAGGGGAACATATTGTTTATTTGTTAGTGAGACTCTTTGCTTCTCCTAGCGATAGTTGCAATACAATCTATAACTAAATTCCTTGAAGTGCTCAACTGGGTGCCTGGATGAACACTGTTAAAAGGACTCTGAACTCACCTGTTACGGACACCAACACAATTGTAAATGAAGGGGCAGTGATGGTCAAAATATGCAACGCATCGGTTGCATATTCGGCAATGCTTGGCTCTGAGGGGTCGGAGACATCGACATGAATGGCACAGACGCGAAAGCACTACATCACGCCGCTTCCACTTGTCATAGTATGGGATCTGTACAGACATAGAACAATTTTAAAATCTTCTTCAATGGTGAAACCAGGAAAAATTCACACCTATCAATAACAAGCTAAATACAAAAATTGTGCTTTTTTTAAAAGTACCTGTTACTCTTGGTAAGTTTGAGCATTCTCTTTTCTTGTACAGTAATAACCACCTTTCTGGTGTCCACTAACATAACCTAACAATTGTCAAGCTTAGATCTTTTATTGTGTCCTTGGATGGTTTTAGTTTGGTGTAATAAAGATAATGTTATCGTCCCAGCCCATTAACCAATTTTATTAATTAATTACTAGGGGATACTCCTGCACACTTTACATGCAAAAATCCCAACACTCGCTGAGCTTTTGACGCCTCGGCATGTGACTTTTTACTACAATAATTAGTAGGTAAAACTGTATGAAGTAAAATCATATAAATTTATTTACAGTGACTCAATTTCTGTACTTGAGCTGCACCCTATTATATAATAACAATATAAACACCCAATGATATTTCTTAGTATAATTCAAGTTTTCATTTGTTTTATTTAATGGTTGATGATTTTAGACAACCAGACAGACAAGCATTAGCTTTTTATAGATCTTACAAACCTTTCACTGAATTAATCAAATTTACTCTCTCAAGAAAGTAGAGATGGACGTTATATAACATAATAGGGTAAACAACAGTGTTAACATGTGACAACAGTTATCCCCGCAACATGTTGCTGGAAACTCCCTATTAATTTGATAACAGCCTTGCAACGGAACAGTACTCGTCTATTTAATATATTACTCGGCGTTGCTACGAATCTATCTGTAACGGCAACAACATAACTAGGCCTTAAATTAATTCTTTGAGGATATGAAAAGGGAAGAGAATGTAGTTTAGCCTGTTCTGACATGAAAATCTGAGTCAGACATTAAATAAACATATACCTTTTAACTGCTATTTAATTTTAATGAACGTTTTTATTGTATGGTTGATTGGAAGAAATTAAATTGTAACATGTACTTTTCATTTTATGTGATTTAAATCCTCTGTAGGCTAGATATATTTAAATATTCAAAATTGTTTATGATGCTGATATAGCAATTAAAAATGTTGCACTTTTAAAATTGGAAGTTATTTAAATAAAATATGACATTATTGTAGTATTTAAATTATATCTAATTAATTATTTTTGGAGTCGAAATGAACTGTATTTAATGATGAATTACATTTATGTTCATGTTAATTTAATGAAACTTTATTTATTCCAAATAATAATACCAATAATAATTTATGCTATGAATCTTGTATTAATAACGTAATTTCATTCATTAGATAACTGTTTATGAACTGACTTTTAATTTAATTTCATACCAAAACATAATCTGTTAAACATCAGTCAATTAATAATCAACGCTAACTCAATTTCAAAACAACAGACAACAAAATATTGTAACGTTGTAAAATATAAAAACGAAGTAAATTCTACGTGGTAGAAAATACTTCTTTTAATCAGGATGGGGTAGTATTTTCTCCGATTTTGTGTGAATAAAAGGTAGAATTTTCTACTCATCTTTAGAATATTCTTCATTTTTATGGAGTGTGGTTTAGGCCACACTTTACTTTCATGTCACTCGGCAACATGGCGATGTTCATGCAAGTTCGTGAGCAGAAGGTATATCCCAAGCGACGGAAGGTTAGTGGCAAACAGCTATTACGGTTTCAAGATCAAAGTATTGATTTTTTAACTAATGAATTTTTAATTGATAGTGACAAGACACGTGGCGGAGCTATTCCACCCAGAACCAAAATGGAAAATTTTGTTTATTACAGTAGTCTGATTATTACAGTACAGCTCAGCTTGTTTGTGCTAGTATTGATTTTTGATATTTTGTTGTAATAGGATTTTCAGAACCATACTAATAACAATGTTGTTTGTGAAAGTAAGTTTTGTTTTTAATTGGGCCTATACATAGTCCATGAAAGGTTAATTATCACCGGATACAGATAAACATATTGTACATAACATACATAGACTACACACACACCAGACATATACACGCTCACCTACAGGGTTCCCTTTCACACGCATATACACCACACAAACCTAACGTATAGGATTAGGTTAGAGGTTTTAATTTATTGAATAAAATCTCATTTTAAAAAAGATTGTCTGTGCTTGTAGCTGCATCTGTTGACTGCTTTTTTAAATTTGCCAACAAAATCTTCTTTGTTTCTACTTGGATCTGTTGTAATTGCATTTGCTGTAATAACACAGCTCGCTGGATTTGTGTAGTAGACATCCTTTGTTCCACTGATTCGTACTCCAGTAGCCGCTTACTTCCTCTTCTTAAAGCTGTTTTTGACTTTATTGAGGATGTTTGAGCGTTTGGTGCCATTTCTGTTATAGAATGTTGTACTTCGTCCACTTCCACGTGCCCTATGTCACTTGAAGAGGCATAGTTTTCATTTCCATATACATTAAAACCTTCGTAAACACTGGATTTTCTGGAGTAGTGCCAGAAAGCCTTTTTCCCATTCAGGAAGCTTGATTTGTTTTTGTTACCAGTCGTATTTTTCTTAATTTTTGTCTTAACATTTTCAACAGTTGTGCCGGATTGGTGGTTTTTCCTACAGTTTGCGAATACTCCTCAGAAATACACTCCTATACCTTTTTCTTTCATGCAACTACACTTGACATTTTTGACTTATCAACCATTATTGGAGTTTCTCCTAAAAGACGCACGAACAGTGCCCGATTCACAACATTCTTATCGAACTCTAAATCAGCAGCTTCGTCACTGGAGGACATCGCAGGTGTTCAGCAGGTACACGCAAAGTCAAAGATAACGGTGCAGCGAACGTAGACAGGGACAGGGCAAATGGATGACGGTGGGGTGAGTGAGCGAGCGTGTGCTTGAAGCTTAAGATTGTTAGAGGGGAGAGGCTGTTGCGACAGGCAAACTCCAGGGAAGAACTTTCCAGTGTAGTAAATTCTCTAGATTTCCGGATGGGTCGAAGTATTTTCTACCAAGTCGTAGCATTTTATTATTCACTTTGTTTAGAGAAAATGCTAATACTTCGTAGTATTTTCTACGAGAATGTTCTACTTTTTATTCACATCACCCAAGGATGCACACATGCCAGCTGGTGTGGAGGCTCAGCATCTAAGGCTTCAGACTGCGGTGTGCAAGGTCCAATGTTCGATGCCCCAACTGAGCTAAGGGTCAGTATTTTACTTATTCAATAAAGAGACAATAAGGCAAGAATAAAGTCTTGTAAGCCCATTTAAACTGGCAAGTAAAGTTAAACAAAACTCATATGCATGTTAACAAGTTAACATAGTTCTCAGATGCATGACTGCTCCATGAATAGAAGTATAAGATGTTCAGCCAATGAAAAACTTATAGGTAAATTCTAGTTACAGGGAATTTCTGTCACCACTGACAGAAGCTCCAAGACTCTGGTAGACAGAAGGCCCCACAACTTGACTTTATAGGCTCTAACAATCACTCTACAGCTCTGAGCCAGTGACACTAAGATTCCTGTTACCTAGATACTTCTGTATGTAAATAAACTATTTTTATCTATATTATCTGCATTGTTATTTTAATAATTATATTGGGAATTCTGTCATTTATAGTTTGTTATTGTTTTTCAAAGTTTCAGAATGTTATTGCTAATGCATATTAAGTACCTGTATATACTAGTATTTTGTTACTTCAAAATGTTATTTATAAGATTAGGTAGTACTGTTATGGTTCATTAATCTTAAGATAAATTTGTTTTAGTTATCTTATATTTAAAATCAAAACCACTCTCCTTCATTCAAAGATTTATTTGTATAAAAATATGTATAGTCTTCAAAATTAAATCATTCAACCTTTCCATATTTCATGCTGTGTTCGGTTAAATAACAGTGTGCTTCAATCCAATTTTAAAATGTCTAATATTTAAATTACTAGCCAATTATTAGTCTCTCAGTTTTTGTTACAAACTTGGCTTTGGATTACTATTATGATTTCACTGCTTTTATTCTTTAAAAAAAAGTATAGTCATGGAGTATATATAAAAGAGAAGGAAGTGCTCTAAAATAAAATATAAGTTCCCGACAACCTAAGATAAAAAATATCATCCGATTGTCAAACACAGTTATCCTACATCAAAATTTCTATTATTTATATCACTCACATGTTTGATGGCTCGATGGTAGTTGTCGGAGTTAAGCTGAATGTAACCTGGGTCCCTGCGGTTAGCAATGCCCCAACTTAGCCACATCAGGAGGTTCCAATAAATGAAACAGTAATGTGAACCTCTTAAATTGTTCCAAGTTATCGGAACACACTGTCAACAGAGTAAAAGAATCTCAATACCTGTATATTTGAAGAAAAAAACTTTTCAACAAAGTGTTTTAAATTCAAGACTTTCTTTACGATTAAAACAGTTTATAATTTGTTATATTTTATTATGTTACTTTACAGTATAAATCTACAAACAATGTACAACAAGTATCAGCTGAAACTTGAGCACTATTGGAGTTAACTTGGTGATAGGTTATGACTGTTGGTTGTTTTGAGGTTTTCAGCTCTTCTCTTTTTAATAACTGCACTACTTTTCAACTATTAGAAGATTCCTGTTGTCCTTTTAGTATAAAGTATATTTTTAACTTGAAACAATTTAAACCATTGATTGGATTTGTCACTGACAGGTGTTTCCTGTCCTACTGAACCTACAACTTATTATTTTCAATGTTCATTGTACACATTTATTTTATGTACAGTTATTTTAATGAGAATTTTGTATTTAAAGTTATTTATATGTCCTTTTAATGTACTGTATCTATGCCTGGAAATATCTATACACCTCATTCCACCCCAAAGAGTTAAGGATAGTTACTACTAAGTAACTATATGGTAACTAATAGTTATTTTATATCTCCCCTCAATGTGGTTCATGACCAGCACTTTTCATGGCAAGGCTGTGCCTATTCTCACTGTGGTATGACGAGTCATAGTCTTCCCACTCCAGCACAAACAGATAATACTATCTAGTAACAAAACGTCAAACAATTTTGATTTTACAACTATAAAAATATTATGTAAATATTACCATTTCATACTGTACTGCTCAGTGACAACAACAAAAAAATAGCTGACTGGTAAGCTGTCATTGGTAATGCCTCATGACTGACGACTTTGTGGCAGTAACAGTAATGACAGTCTGTTATTTATAATATAACCTAAGTATGTTTGCTACTGTTTTTATTGTGTTTAATGATTGTATACTTTAAGCAAAACGTGGTACAAATTTATAATTTCTGTTTTTTGTAATTAAATACAAATGTATTTATAATGCATTTAATATGAAAATGCATGAAAACAAATTTTAAAACTACTTGATTATGAATTAGGCAATTACTTAGTCAAGTATAGTCATACATCCTATATGAAACTTATGTATATTTTGCCTTTTGAGTTGGATAGCATGAGCGGGATTTGGAGATAATATTTGGGGGGGGGGGGGCAAATCTACTTTGGGGTATTGGAGGAATGGAAGGGGGTCCTGGGGCCGACCCCCGGGAATATTTATAAAATTTAATGCTCTAATACAGCATTTTAAGGCTATTTTTAGACTCAATTAACCATAAATTCTGCTATATTATTTTAGGGTAAAAACCTTATGAACTCTCAATGGTTGCTTAACACATTCCGTGCGGGCCACGCGGATCCGCGTGGTAGCGCTCCCGCCTCAGGAGCGCACCACGCGGATCCATGTGTAGTTACACCGGTCTGTTTTATTCCTCAGTGTGATCTCAGCTCCCGGGCGAGACGTATCGTATTTGGTGAGCGTGTAGCGTAGTTTCAACGGAACATTTTCATGTAATTCGTTTCCGGTTCCGATTTTTCTGTGTGTATCTAGTGTTGACGTTTTGTTTATTGATTTTATTAGTATTTTTGCTTTTTATATTTGTTAATTATCTATTTATAATCATGTCTGACAATGAAAACAGTGCCAGTGAGGATGATCCGGCGTACACTGACACCGAGTCTAGTAGCGACAGTGAGGTTAGTGACACGGATGACGTCATCCCTAATCCTACTTGGTCAAGGCTCACAAATGGACTTCGTAGCATCCCTTTTACTGGTAATACCGGGTTGAGAGTTGGCATACCGGGAAATAATACCCCAATCGACTGGTTTTATTTGTTGGTGGATGATGTGTTTTTGGAAGGGATTTGCCGTGAAACCAACGAATACGCGCTGCAAGTTTTTTTCAAGCCTAGCCTTACTGAAAAATCTCGTATCACTCGATGGAAACACCTGGATGTTGCCGAATTGAAAACGTTTCTAGGACTATTGTTACATACAGGCACAATAAGGCTAAACAGACTCCAAGATTACTGGAAAACAAACCGATTATTCAATTTACCGGTATTTCGAGAATACATGAGCCGTGATCGGTTTCTGATCATCCTACGATGTCTGCATTTTTCATCAGCAAGGGAAAATAACCAAGAAACTCTTGGCCGCTTGGAAAAAGTTAATTTTGTAGTTGATTATTTCAACAACAAAATGGCACAAATCTACTACCCCTGCAAAGAGCTCTCTCTGGACGAGGCAATGGTTTTATGGCGAGGATGGCTGGTGTTTCGTCAGTACATCAAGGGCAAACGCCACAAGTACGGCATAAAGCTGTATTCGCTCACTGAACCGTTTGGTCTCACGCTGAGATTCCTCATTTACAGTGGAAAAGACGGTGAACTGGCAGGAAAAGGACACACTTATAAAGTGGTGCTAAGCCTAATGAGAGGAAAACTTGGTAATGGCCATGCCCTCTTCATGGACAATTTCTACAACAGTTTCATCTTGGCCACCAAGCTGCTGAAAGAGGACACCTACTCCACTGGGACTTTGCAAGCGGACAGGAAGTGAAACGATTGCATGATATGCAGAAGGCGTCATGATTGGGGAGTGGAAGGACAAGAGGACGGTTATGTACATGTCAACCCAACATGAGAATGACATGGTTACGGTCCTGAACAAACGAAAGCAAGAGGTGCAGAAACCTTTACCTATCGTTCAGTACAATGCCCACATGAAGGCCATTGACCGATGTGATCAAATGATGGCGTACTACCCGTGCGAAAGGAAAACTCTGAGGTGGTACAAGAAAATTTTTGTCCACGTCCTACAAATGATTGTAGTCAACACTATGCATCTGTACAACATGCATGCAATTGATAAAACCATGTCATTGTACGACTTTAGATTGAGCGTCATTGAAGGTCTCCTCCCTCCAAAGCACGCTCCTGTCCCCACACCTCCTCGCAATGCTCTACACAAGCTTGTGCAAAATGAAGAACGGGACAAAAAAGGGGACCGGAAGAGAAAGGAATGTAGAGTATGCTACAGGACCGAAAAGAAGAGGAAGATGACAACCTTCACTTGTTCTGTATGCCCAGGAAAGCCAGGTCTTTGTGCTGTCAATTGTTTCGACAGTTTTCATAAAGACCAACAGTAAAGCCAAGACCAACGAAGAAACTGTAAATATGTATATATATTATTTAGTGTTTGTTTTCTTAGAAACTGAGTGCTTTTAGTGTTTTGTGTGATAAAAGTGTGTTTTCTACCTGTTGCGACCAATAACAAACTAATACATGCCTCCCTGGGTCATCGAACTCTCCCCGTGTGCTCACCACGCGGATCCGCGTGGCGTAGTTATGACGTCACATGCGGCGCCATTTTCGATCACACAAGCTTTCTACCATCATAAACAACCTTCTAATAACATAAGGTAAGATTTTCAAAATAATTTAAATGTTAGCATTTTATGTCATAACCATGTTTTTCCCACCGCAGCGAATGTGTTAAAAGGACCTTGAGGTACGATAGTGTAACATAAAGGTCATTTAGTTTTACCAAGAACTATCCTGTATGAGTAATTTGGAGTAAAGAATAACTATATTTTTGGCTTTGAGCGTACCGTATATAATATTTTACTAAACATTACAAATTACTGAATACAAATTATATTTTACTAAATTACATTACATGTTACTAAACAATATTTTACAAAAAATTAGGTGTAAATTGATTTTGAAAGGCTGAATGTTCATAATGCTCATATGTAATAGGTTTTTGAATTCAACCAAACGGCGCACAGGTATGGAAAGAGGTTATGCACTCAGACTAACCAGTCTGACATCCCTGCCAGGGCTGAACTCATGGTGGCTCAACTGTAGTTTTGCATTATTCTTCATAACCACTATCAGTATTCAGTAGCAAACAAAAGGTGTTCACAATTCTTTGTTTAATTTGAATTTCAAATTCTTATTCTTTTGGATAGTATATTTTTTATTAATATTTTACTGAACAAAATAATTCACTAGAAACAATAGTTTCTAATAATAAATTATGAAAGTTTGATAATATTGGGGGGAAGAAACTGCCCCCTTGCCCCCCCTTAGATCCTGCAGCTGTTGGATAGTAATATTTTAATATTGTAATCATGAAGACTTTAAGCTATAAGCAATCAAAATTGGACTTTTGATTTTTTAAATATATCTCACGATTCAAATCCCAGGAAAACTACTGCCTAAGAACTGGCTTATCCTAAATAACACACGACTTAAAGTATTAGTAACAAATAACTATTCGTATGTAGCAAAGACATTAAAATAAATCTTTTTCTAATCATGGAGATTGGGATATGTTGAATAAAGAAAAATATCATATAAACTGAAAGGTATCAACAAAAATATATTTCAATTTCTCTTTAAAGCCAATTTTTATAAAATTTCTATAAACCAACAATAAAAAATACCTCATAAAAATGTTAAAGTAGTGTGCGTGTATTTTGTAATAAATTGTTACAAAACCAAACAAGAATGCAGCTCAGACTAATATAAGTACTACTCACACTATCTAACAATGTCAATGTTGTATATTCATTATAAAGAAACTCTGACATTGAAGCGTCCTATTTTCAAGGCAAGACTGCAGTAATACTACAGTAGTACTACTGAAAACTACTGATATTTGCATTTGAGTTAATACTAAATCAACTTTAGGATGGAAAACTCTTTGCCCATCACCAATTTACGTGTATGGGTGGGTGGGTCATTGTTCCATTCCCTGATAATAGTAGTGGGGAAAACCAAGTGTGATTGCCCAGGCCATAAAAACTTTGTATCTGCTAGTTCAAGAGGTTTTGCACAGATAAATTGTAGAGGTAAAGTTAAATGGTAAGATGAGGTGTCTGTAAAAACAAAGCAAGCCCCCAACCCCTATTGTGCACATCTCAATAGGCCCACCACTTCATCCCAAATAGACATAACTAAATGGTCCACCCTATTTCTCATACAATGTGAGTTAAGACAGGAAATGACAAGATCATTTAAGATTTGGTCTAACAATAAATGCATTTAATCTAGCCTTAAAAGGGGGACATTCAACAAACCCGAAACGTCAAATTTTTTAAATAGAAAATTTACACAATAAAATTGTAACCGGAAATCCTTGATAGCATTAATATTACTGAGAAATTGCACAAGTTGATTATACTAGAAATAAAAATGGAAATTTACTGCGGAAAGGCTGTTGGAAGGCTAGGGCCAGAGCTTCAGCAGTAGCAAAGAAGCTAACTGAATCAGAGTTGTCATATCACCTCGATGTGGCAACGGATATAACACGCCAGGAAGCAACTACAAACTTTGGCCATCCAGGTGACGTGTGCACAAATAGAGAACAGTAACCAATGATTACTGAACTCTATCATCTAACCTAACTTGCAATACGTTTCTGCTTTTAATTCTAGAATAGTCTCCCCCTTAACTCTAGATCGCGAATCGCATTAACTTATACTTAAACCCGGTAACTTATACCGGCGCTTCGTGTGCTATTTTCAAACGTATACGCGATCATGAAAGTAGGCACGTTGCATGCTCTTTTGTAAAACTCAATAAAACATATGTTTATCATAAAGCAAGCGCGACAAACTTGGTACCAATCGACTCAGAATGTTCTGTTCTGTACATTTCATATTTTTGTATACAATTTTATAAACATAGGAATAAAACTAAAACATGCAACTTGAAATTCCATCTCAATTCACGCCCGGCGGGGATCAGGAGCAGGAAAAATGGCCAATGTTTGTCGCATAACTGTACAATAACCAATAGTCAGAATCAGGTGTACAAACTATCAGTCTGGAGTGAATAAAATACTCTGTTTATATAGCCAAAAAAATGTGTTTGTATATCCTTGTTTGCGTGTTCTTTCAAAAGCCAGTATTGTAAAAAAAGTTACAAGCTGTTGTAAAAAGTTGTAGTAGATAAATTATTTATTGCAATACAAACAAATAAAAAAATTGGGTAGAAAGCCAGAAAGTTTTAGCGTCGGTTGGTACCATCTCGAGGATATCTCGTGCTGGCAATGGTCACGTGACAACGATGATGTAGAAGAGCGGCAGTCAGTTTACTTTTAGTCATCTTTGCTTATAGACAAAGCTCTCTCGACCACTCGTATTTACCTTAATAAGTGTAGTGAATTGAAATTAAATGAAAATGTAGTGTATTTTAGTTCATATATAATATATTTTAGTGGAAGTGACAGTTCATTAAAAAAAATAGTTTTAGGCATTCTTCAACAAGTCCTACCACTAATCCACATTACATTATATTTATGTAAAAGCACTAGCACTTCAAAATCATAATAATAACAATCCTACATACAAATAATGCAAAATAGGGCTAAAAAAAGACTGGAGAACTAAGAGTGAGTAAAATATTTCATTTTTTTAGTGTATTTTAATTTTACAACCATGTATATATTTATGTAGGTACTAGCCTAAACATTTATGTTTTATCCAATTTGATCAAATAAGACATGTAAAAATATGGTATTAGTTTAGCATTCTCATAATAATCTAAGATCTTGAAAAACAAAATAATATGTATTATTTGTGTTTGCTCAAAATGACGCTTTTATTTTATTTATCGACAACAATATAACGTAGCATGTTATTATCCTACGTAAAAACTTTATTTTTATCATGAATAAAATTAATTTTTTATATTTATATTCAGAAATATCTGTTTTATCAGTTTTTGTTCTCAGAAAAATTCTAAAAATTTTTTGATATTCTATACTATGATTACAATATGCACAACGTTTTAAGAGCCGTTTACACAATTTGCGCACACTGACTTTTGGTGTCATAAATTTTATACTTTTTGGTATATATTAATACATTTTACATTTTCTTGTAGCCTTGTAGCTAATAGAGTGTACTAATAAAGTACATATAGTAAAAAAAATTTAATTATATGTACCCCTTATTTATGGATTGTTATGTAATTTTTCACAGAATTTTTTGTTTCCGTGGTAACATTTTTATTTTCCACAGCAAACTAAAAATATAAAACTTTGTATAAGGGTAAAATATGACTATTTTTCCTAAATAACATTTTCTTGTCAATTCAATGGTAATTTTTTAGAATGTTTACCTGTACTATCTGATTACCTACAATGATCATACTGTAACTTTGCCAACTTTTTTCATTTTTGCGTTTTATGTAAACAAACAATTTTTTTTAAACTAGTAGTTTATACAAAATGTAACAGCATATTATTATAGTGCACAAAATAATAAACTATTTGTCTATCTTGGAATTATTTACAAAATTTTTTTAATGCTCCTAAGGAGGGTTTTAAGTTATAATTTGCGTACAAAATTTTAAATTTTGTTTCAATCTTTTCTAGACAATAATTATTTACCATTTTTTTGTAAGTTTTAATGGTAGTATGTGAAAGTACAGTTTTTGAAAAGAAAATCGATATTCTAACACTTACATTTGGAGCATATTTAGTATTTTTAATTTAAAAAATTTTACAAATAAAAGCTTGCAAAGCGCTGAAATGAAGCACTTTGCATTTGGAAGTTCATAATGGGCCACCTAGTATTCACCATCTAGGGATAAATAAGACTTAAACCTCTTCATATAATTTCAAATTATTGTTTGTTAAACATTTCTTATTCAATATTTTTTTCATAGATTAATGAATCATACATTTTTCAATTATTATTAACAACAAATTTAATATTAACTTGATTTGCCTTTCAAAGCTATTACATTATTTGTATGATTGATGACCCATTTCTGATACAAAATATAGAGATAGAATATTGTACAAACCCTAAAAAGATACATTGGATAGCCCCAGAGCAGAACGGAACACATGAAGAGTAACAATGGCCCTTTGGAGTTTCCAGCACCACCAAACAATAGACCCCTGAAATAATTATGATTATCAACACAATAAAGTAGTCAATTTATGAATTAATTGTTACAGTGGTCCAATTGTTTCCTTTTTGGACAAAAGAAACATGTACTTGGCATGAAGAGAGTAGGCCCCAAAATAAATTATTTTCTTAACTAATTAATAATTTGTTTGAATGGTTTTTCCTCTCCTTTTATGACCTCGTAGTTCCCACGGCGAGCCTCAGCTACTGGGCGGATAGCGAACGTTCCATCTTGTCTTTGACAGGGTGGACAACTGTGAATAAGGGGTAACCCCAATAAGCAGTCCCGGACCGAGGCCCGCAGGGGCAGCTGAGGTGTGCAGCTGACGGGAGCAGTGACCCCGCGGACCCTGAACTCAGCACCACACCCAACTCATACAATTACATGACACTGTCTCAGGGGCTAGAAGTAGGAATGGAGCCACCAAACCGCGGGTACTATGACCCTAGGGCTCTTGAGGGTACAGTTGTTAAAACCGGGATGGCACACCGGGCTGCCAGATAGTACAGGGGCCCGACCTGGCCTCACCAGCATGTGGTGGCTGCCCTATCAGCTGGCAAAAATCCCGATCCTGTTTACACTGCCAGTTGGTGACTGGATGGGACCGTGTAAATGGTTTAGGGGGGCACTTCCGAGGCCACAGGGGTTCCTTGGGGCGTGGGTGCGCTCGAGGGGAGGTGGCAAAAGAAATATGAATGGCCCTTGGGACTTGAATACCGATACACACACATACATACACATACACAACAAGCATATAAAAAAAAATGAACAAGGAACAAAAAGAAACAAGTCTGAACGTGCCAGAGGTAAGGGAGCAGCCCAGCTCAGATGCGATGGCAGACAAGGGCGGCGAGTCTTCGGACCCTGCCCAGTCTGGCAATATTAGGACCACGCAGGAGGCCTTTGTGCGTGAGTCTCAGGCCCGGATGGATGAGGATGAAGAGTCTCTCTCATCCTCTCCACACCCTTCCTCCCTAGAGGTGCAAGCCCTGCAGGAATGCGTGGACTCGCTGAATCTGGGGGAGGAGGGGAGGGGACGTCGGTGGCCCAGGGTCCGGGGAAACCTGGACCTGGCACACCAGCAGATCCTCCGGGTAAGAGGAGGAGGCCCAGTGGGGCAGCAAGAAGGAGGAGGAGGAAGGCGAAAGCCGGAGATCTGGGGCAGGAGGCAACGGGGAACCAGACGGACGCTGGGGGCAACCTACAGTGCACGTCAGGGAACCCTGCTGAGGCCTGGAAAACCGGCACTAAGCGTGGTAGGGACGATTCGTCGGACCAACCAGGCTTAAAAGCCTCCCCAACGGGAGTGGAGACCCAGGGTCAACCTAGGTAGAAACCTAGGCCTCAGGGAACCACTCCGAAATCTTCAAAAGAAGAGAAGCGCCCTAAGGCCTCCTATGCCAGAGGTCGGCTTGAGGGTGGCTATTGTGAGAGAGGGTTTCCCTCTGGTTAAAATAGATCAGGAGGCACAGCTCCGGGATGTACAGGTTGCTGTGGGCTCGGAGGTGGACAGGCTCCTTGGTGGGGACTGGCTGCCGAGAATCCGGGACACGTACCTGTCGAAGGGTGCTGTCGTGGTGGTCTGTGAAGACCAGTCCACTGTGGACTAGGTGAAGACCATCACTCCTGGTTTGAAGATATGGGAGGGATCCGTACTGAAGGTAGTAGGTATGGATGCACTTCCTAGCTTCAAGAAGGTATTTCTCTGGGTCCCGGGTCCCCCGGCGAGTACAGAGACATACCTAAAAAGATTATGTCACCTTAACCCAGGCCTCCAAACTGAGCTGTGGAGGACACTGGACCATAAGGAGACACCTACGGGTGTCAGACTTGTGGTCACGGTGGACTCTGCCTCACTGAAGGTCATGGAGAATCAGCAGAGGAAGCTATACTGCGGAGTCGGCATGGCTACAGTCATGCTGCCCGTAGGAAACTCCTCTAAATAAGATAGGTACTCTAATAGAGGTAGGGTTAGGGCTTGACTTTTTAGACACTAACTCTCTCTTTGAGTTCCAGGGAAAGCTACCGTCACGACGGTAGAGACAAGAAGAGGCTTGGGCTACCCGAAGCAAGAGGGGGACCGAGGGACAAGGAGCTGGAGTCGAGGTAATGGTAAGTTTTATACAAGGCAATCTCAATCATAGTATTGAGGCCTCTACTATACTAGCTAGAACTGTAAGAGATAGAGGGGTTAATGTTGCTCTGATTCAGGAACCGTGGATTCGGGATAACTGTATTAAGGGTCTTAACATTCCTACATATAAGCTCTATGGGGGGTCGGGTGGGCTGAAGCCGCGGGCAGCCATTTTGGTTGCAGGCGTGGATAGTTGGCTCATACCGGAATTCTGTGGGGGAGATGTGGTTGCAGCGATTATTAAACTGCAAGAGGTCAATGGCGTAAGGAGGAAACTGGTGGTTGCATCAGTATACCTCCCATACGATAGGACGACCCTCTCACCCTCAAGAGAGATGGTGGCGTTGGTGGATTACTGCCGGAGCGGGAACCTTGAGCTAGTGGTCAGCTGCGACTCCAACTCTCACAATGAGGTTTGGGGAAGCAGTGACACGAACGAGAGGGGCCTTGCTCTTGCAGAATACCTGGGAGGTACCGATCTTTTGGTACTAAATAAGGGTAATCTCCCAACCTTTTCGAACATCATTAGGAGGGAGGTTATAGACATAACTATGGTCTCAGCCTCAATGTTTCATGACATGGGGGACTGTGAAGTTTTGCAGGAACCCTCATTATCGGACCACAGACACATCTGCTTTGTGCTTGAGGGCCAGACAACAAAGAGGGTGTACAGGAATCCCAGACAGACAGACTGGGCCTCCTATTCGGTGGAACTGTCTGACAGACTGGATCTAATTCCTAAAGGCCAGATTCGATGTGGGCAGGATCTAGAGGAGAGGGCGGCACTCCTTACGGAGGCTGTAATCACCTCATATGAGAATAACTGCCCTTTGACACAAAGAGATGCTCGAAGCCGGAGATGGACCCGAGAATTAGAGGACCATCGAAGGAGAACCAGAAGGCTCCTCGGCAAGGCCAACAGGTCCGGTATTGATGCCAACTGGATGGCCTACCGGGAGTCCCAAAGAAACTACAGGCAAGAGGTTCGCAGATTCTCCAGGAAATCCTGGAGAGACTTTTGTTCCTCTATAGAGATAACCTCAGCAATGTCTAGGCTACACAAAGTGCTGGCTAAGGACCCTGGGGGAGGACTGGGAACCCTCATTAAAGAGGATGGGGAGTGGACCAGTTCAGAAGAAGAGACCTTGCAACTTTTATTTGAGACTCACTTCCCGGGATCCGTCGAGGAACCGGCGGCGGGCTCCCCCACTTTGGTGGGGTGGGCTTGCACTGGGGCCTCGCACGGGGACTGGAGTGAGGCAAAGAAGGTTGTCACAGAGCAAAGGATTAGGTGGGCTGTTGAGTGCTTCGCCCCCTTCAAGAGCGCTGGGCCGGATGGCATCCTACCTGTGCACTTGCAGAGGGGTCTGGAGCTGCTCCTACCCCACATGATCGCAATTTGTAGGGCCTCACTGGCCTTGGGTTGTATCCCAAGGCTGTGGAGGACCGCAAAAGTAGTGTATATCCCCAAATCTGGAAGGGGCACACATTCCAGACCTAAAGATTTCAGACCGATCAGCCTCATGACTTTTCTTTTAAAGACATTGGAGAGGCTGGTCGACAGGTATATGATAGACGGGGTATTGAGAGATAACCCACTCCATACAAACCAACACGCATACATGGTTGGTAGATCTGCGGAGTCGGCTCTTCATAGACTCGTCTCGAGGGTTGAGGGGACGATTCGGCAGAAGGAGTTAGCCATGGGTGTCTTCACGGACATAGAGGGGGCGTTCAATAATGTCTCCCTACAGTCTATGATCGATGCTGTCGTTAGGACGGGCGTCAATGGCATCATTGCCAGATGGATTGAAGCCTACCTACGCAGCGGAACGTTTAAGGCAACATTGAACGAAGCGTCAGTTCAGGTTGTAGTCGGCAGTGGCTGCCCCCAAGGGGACGTCCTTTCCCCTCTCCTGTGGTCCTTGGTGGTTGATGACCTACTAAGGGCGCTGAACGGGATGGGGGTATATGCTCAGGCATACGCGGACGATGTGTGTATACTGGGCGTTGGTAAGTTTGCCAGCACGGTGTCGGACATCGTCCAGGCTGCCTTGAGATACCTAGAAAGGTGGTGTAGGGACAAGGGGCTCTCTGTTAATCCTAACAAGACAGAACTTGTACTTTTCACTAGGAAGAAGAGGCTGGATGGCCTATACATGCCCACCATGAGAAATATGGAGCTAAGAGCTACAGGGTCGGTTAAGTATCTGGGGGTTATCCTGGATGCTAAACTGAACTGGCTCAAGCACCTTCAGGAGAAAGCCAGGAAGTTCAGAATGGCTTTCTGGGCTTGTCGGAGGGCCATCGGGACAACGTGGGGTCTTAAACCAAAGATGGTTTACTGGCTATACACGAGTGTACTTCGGCCCTTATTATGTTATGCGGCTGTTGTCTGGTGGCCGGCCATGGCACAGAATAGTGCAAGGCTAACACTAGACAGATGTCAGAGAATGGCGTGCCTGGGAATTACAGGCGCAATTAGAATAACCCCATTGGCGGCGATGGAGGTCCTCACTGGGCTCCGCCCAATGGACCTGTTTGTAAAAGGGGAGGCCTGTAAAGCGGCCTTCAGAATAAGGACGACTGGTGGCTGGCTGTCTGGCCAACCAGGACTCCACGGGGTATACTATCTGGGGACATTGATCTGGACCCGTTGATTTCGATGGGAACAGACTTAATGGTACCTAAGTACAGAATTGACAGGCGGGTTAGGGCCTTCCTTCCAAGCAGAGATGAGTGGATGGGGAGTACCGAGCCCGCACAAGTCAAAGGAAGCGTCTGGTATACAGACGGCTCACTTATAGAAGAAGGTGCGGGTGCGGGGGTGTACGGGAGGGGGCCACGGAAAGTTCTGTCTGTACCTCTAGGGGCCCATGCAACCCTCTTCCAGGCGGAGGTGATGGCTATCATGATAGCCACACAAGAAGAAATGCGTCTAGGTGGCTTCGGAGGAATAGTTTCTATCTGCTCGGACAGCCAGGCGGCGATAAAGGCGATCATGGCACCACGTACCAGCTCTAAGCTGGTATGGGAGTGCCAGGGGATCCTGGAGACTCTTTGCCAGCGTAAACAGGTGAGACTCATATGGGTCCCTGGGCATGCTGGTATTGATGGGAATGAGAGAGCCGATGCACTGGCTAGGAGAGGGGCTAAGTGCCCGCTGCTGGGGCCGGAGTCGGCTCTTGGTATTCCTCTTCAAAAGGTAAAAAGAAGAATTGACAGGTGGACCTCTGAGGAACACGATGGTAGATGGAGGACCCAGTCCGGGCTCAGGCAGTCTCGTGCTCTTATCCAGGGACCGGATCGCAGGTACAGCGGAGATCTGCTGAGCTGTAACCGGGCCAAGGTGAGGGCGGTTACGGGAATGCTGACCGGACACAATCTTCTTAACAGACATATGAAGATTATGGGCCTAACAGAGGACTCCACATGTAGGTTCTGTGAGGAGGATGAGGAGAGCTCCATACACATCTTTTGTCATTGTGGAGCTCTCTCATCTCTTAGGTACAGGACTCTGGGTGCCGCTTTTCTGGACCCAGAGGATATTAGAAGGACACTCGGGGAGATCATGTCCTTCATAAGGGGAACTGGTCTCTTGTGACACTGTCGCCAGTCTCGGGGCGCAAAGGGCCATGGAGTCTAGGCGCAGTGGGCTTGGTGACAGGACCACAACCCGGTGTATCTAATCTAATCTAATGACCTCGTAGTATCACTTTAGAAATCAAATTCAGTACTTTTACACTTCAATGGCAGTAACATTATAAAAATTTAATAAAATTATAAAAATCTTGACTAAATTTAAACTAGCTGTAATTAATTTAGAAACTAAGATCTACCTAATAAAGATAAGTAATGAAAAATGGAATCTTGGAGAGTCGGAATATTAAAAATATTCTCTTCTTGATCTGCATAATTTAATCAATGACATTTTTGTCTATGAACTGATAACAATTATTAGCGAGTGAATAGTTTAATTTAGATTTGTTTTATTTAATTTTATTCTCTAAATATCTATTAAAATATATTCCAGTTTTAAAATTAATCCCTGTTGCAAAATATTACCACGTCTCTGAGATGGGACGCATCCAGCGATCTCTCTTCTTCTTCTGGCCTTCCAAAACCTGTACTATGTCATCATGGCGGTGACTTTTGGCCAGGATCAGTGGAGTCTTACCATTCTTGTCTTTGGGCTCTAGGTCTATTTTACTCTATAAACATATTTTATAATGTTAAAATAATAAAAAAAAACTAATATATATTTGATTATCATATTGGTAATTTCTTGATTGGTTAAATGTAACAGGTATATTTTTTATTTTAGTATTAAATACGTCAAAACGCCATTTTACAAAAAAATTGCATAGTGATTCGACATAATATAAACCTTAATAAGTATATCATATATATTATATATATATATATATATATATATATATATATATATATATATATATATATTTAATCATTCAAGAAGAGTCAATCAAACCATTCACAAGCTAAATGGAAAATAATGCGGTCTTCAGGTGACGGTTACTATTATAAAATAAATCATGGAGTGGGGATACCAAATTGCCAAGTCGGTGGAGCCATGGTATGGTACTTTGGAGCTTATATATTAAATTATATATATTAAAGTATCTTCTTTAATTTGTTAATTGTTTAAATTGTTCCACTACCGTCTTTAATTTGTTAAATATTCCGTACCAGTTTGAAACACTGTATCATTTCCATCTTCAAGTGACAACACTTATTGACAAACAAATTATATTTTAAATACTAACCTCTTTGAGACCAACTACCGATATATCGAAAGTTGTAATTTGTAGCAAAGAGAGTGAACTTCCGATATGTTGGAAGCTACACAATAATTATTTTTGAGGTAACATATTTTGATCAGATTTTCATCAAATAATGTAGATAAATAACCAAGATAATGTAACATAATAGAGTAATAATTCATAGTAATATATTACAAGCTATTCGTATACTCTATCTGTTTATTCATGCTATTCCTACCATCCTTATGTATAGGCAACAGCTACTTATGTCAGAAGCTGTCATTGTACTATTTAGATTCTGTTGAATTTGTAATTGTTTGTTTTGATTGTGTACTTGATTATTAATATTGACTTGTGTTTACTATGTTTATATGTGGAACAAAGTTCAATTTGCTCTGCTTGAAAATGGTGTTTTAGGGATTTGCTTGAACTGTGAATATTATGTCAATAATTGTTCCTAACTGTGATTTTTTATGGTATGAAACTATTTTTGGTGTATTTAGAAATATATTTCCTACGAACAAATTTTAGGTTTACATTTCTACCATGGGTTGTAATTTTTTTCAAATTTACTCACAAGGAATATAATATTTACCTATACATTTTCAGCTATTGTCTATCAAATAATAAATATTCAAGAAGATATGATTATGATTACGAAAATATAGCCATTTCCTTGAAGGTCTGCAAAACCTTCAAAATAACTTGATATTTCTGGCTTACCCTTTGTATTATATGCTGGTCTCGAAAGGGATACTTATAGTGGATTGGTGTTTTAGCAAAGATACAGCAAAACTCACTACACTAAATATGACTCGGTTTCTTCCAGGGTTCCAGTGGTGTACAATACAAACACAATTTTGAACTTATGAAAGTTTGATTTCCTATCAATATCCTATCAAATCCTCTCATTGTACAAAAAAATGCCTCTAGGAATCCCACAAATCCTTTATGTATTGTTAGAACTTATTTTCTTTGTTGTCAAGAATAAAGAACTTGTCTTCTTTATTATTGACATTACTTATTTTTAGTATTTGATGCATTATGAAATTAGTATATGATGTATTTGAAATTGACAAACTTAAAAACTTGCATAGTGAAAACCATAGAAAAACGTTTTAAAGCTTCGACACTGTCCAAATATACAATTTGAATAAATATAAATTAACAAGTATCGATTGACAAGAGATAGGCAGTTCGTTTTAAACAAAATCAAGTACTCTTAAAGATCATAACAACAGACAGGCATTTTGTTTTAAATAAACTCAAGTACTCTAAAACTTCTTAACAAGAGATAGGCAGTATGTTTTAAACAAAATTAAGTACAGTAGTCCCTCATTAATCCGACACAATTCAGACCAGGTATGTGTTGGATTAGTGAAAATGCCGGATTACTGGAGTTCAATTGTAAAACATGCTTAAATTACATAATAGAATGTATATTGTAATTAAAAAAGTCAATTTTTACAATAAAGATGTACTGTACAATAGTTTCAAAGTAAGAAAAGTATGGTACACCAGTTGAAACGTGTTACATAACACTGTTGCATATGAATCAAAAACAAGTTAAAAAGCTTACAACAATTGAAAACATTAACCCTTTAAAACTTTGCAAAAAAGAAAAAAATAGTTAAAATAAAATGTAGCTATTGATAAAAATAAAAATATAGTAACATTATTGTGTTGTAAAGAGTAAAGAGTAAAGAGTTGTCTTGTGCTGACAGAATATTATCATAAAAATGTATTTTTCAATTATGTTTCCTATCATTTTTTAATGCAATGTTTTGCATTATTAATAACACGTCCAAACAAAGAAACTCTAATATATTTACCTAACTATAAAAACCTTTCAACTATTATACACTATAAAACTAGAAGCATAATCGTATTCATAAGAAATTAATTGTAAACAGAATGGAATGTTGCCATCAGGTGTTTTTATCGGGCAGGAAATGATAAGAAAGGGTCAGGATAAACAAGTGTGGGGCTCAGGACTATCTTTCTCTTTACTGCATTTGGAATTCTAATGTTATCTGTACTTTCAAGTGCTGATAGTACTGATAAGGGAAAGGCGGACTGTGGGCAGATATTTTCTGACAAAGTTATTTTATTTATCTTACAGTCTGAAAAAGTTATTTCGTTTATCTTTTGATCAGAAATTGTCGTTTTATTGTTCTGTTTATCAGCACTTTTCACTCCTGACATGAAAGCTATCTCCCCCTTTGGTTTTCTGGAACCAGAACTGATTCTGGTTCTTTTATCAATACGATAGAACTGGCCGGATTACTGGGGGGGGGGGCCGGACTTGCGCAGGGCCGGATTATAGAGGGACTACTGTACTCTTAAACTTCTTAAAGAATAGTTGTGCTTTACCTTTTCACAGAGCAGTTTTACACAAGCAACATTTCCTGAGAGACAAGCTAAATGAAGGGGACTAGATCCAAAATTGTCTGCCTTTTGTAAGTCAACTCCTGAATTCATTAATAATCTAATCAAATCTGGGTGACCTGAAAATGGATAAATACAATGAGCATAAATCATTCATTGATATTTCACCAGACAAACAGTATAATATAATACAGTACAACCTTGTTTATAAGAATTAATTGGGACTGTAGGTGATACGGATTTACGAAAATCCGGATTAACAGGAAATTCAAAATTAACATTCAAATAAAGTACAAGTGTATTTCAAAATAATTTGTACATTGCTGCCAAGTAGAACAATCTCTCATAACTACTTTCTTCTGCTTTGATGCCATATCACAAAGTAATTATTGTACACAACAAAATAAATAAACACTATAAAATAAGTTTAAAAATATAACTATAACATTAAAATCTAAAACAACAGAGGAATACAATCCAATAAACGTTAAACATTCTCAGTCTAGTTCGTTTGGGTTTTGGTAAGCCTTAACAGGTCTTGGTCAGTGGTTCTGTCTGACCCAGACCATTAGATTTGTTTAGTTAGATCATCAAATCTAGGTGTCGGTAAAGGGTCCGACTTGAACAAGTTTTTTAGCATCATGATACGGATCTCTCGTTAATTCAGATGATCCGGGTCAAATGAACGGGTTGTGACCGAACAACACATCTCTATTTGACAGTAATTGGTATACGTTACTGGTACACATGACTTCTCTATCACAACCTAGAGTGATGCCACTACGACGTATCAGTAAAACCACTCACTAACATTGTTCATTCTGTTTTGTAATGTACAGTACATATAGTTTTATTTTAGCACTCTACTGTACTTTTAAAAGAGGTATAAGGATGATTAAACACTATCTGTAGTTACTGTTTACACTTTAATCGTTAGTAAATTCGTTGATATTTAATTTATTTTCAACAAATAATTTTTTTTGTCGTCAGAGATCGATCCGGATTAAGCAAACATCCAGATTAAAGAGAGCCGAATAAACGAGGTTGTACTGTACTTTCATTTTTGAAAGTAATGAACAGAATCCAACCAACATTTTATATTGTGTTATTATAAACTGATAAAATAGGTCAATTCTAATCATAAAATATTAACTAACAACCATCCGCTTAAAATCATTGTCCATTACATTTGATAAAACACTTTAAAATACTAGTAAGTTTATTTATACTTTGAAAATTGCTTATAAATTTAGATTAATGATCTAAAATTGAATATGAAGCTGATAAGCATCTTTTTTTGTGACGTGTATGTTTATGAGTAACAAATTTAAAAAATACCATTAATTTACACTTTCTTAACTAACCAATTTATTTTTAATTGTCACAGTATAACATTTTAATCGCTCTATAAATCAAATATCAATTTGTATAACATTTACTCAACCAAATTCTAAATTTCATGAATAAGTTTTCCTCCAAATATATGAAGCATTTTTCTGTGAGTATCTTACAATGATATGTACTACTTTGTTACTTTAAGGATTCAAGGAGAGGAATATAACATTGCAATTGTATTGATACATTTTAATTTTAGCTCTTATCATATGACGTAACTGGAGGTGGGCTCCAATTTTATAAAACTTATTTTGTCTAAAATAAATGTTATTTATTTATTTTTTTTATGAGGATGATATACTGTGTAGTATGTTAAGTCACGGAAGGACTTTTTTATAAGTACTTTCCAACATTCTTCTTTGAAATGTCTATGAATAAACTTTATTCAAACAGCTTTTTAGATTTCAGAAGCTCCTCTTCACTAAAAAAACAATTAAATTTTTCAAGTGTTTAACGTAAAAACCAGAGAATTTTAAACAACCTTTTTTTTAGATAAAACAATTAATTAATTGACATACAAGATAATCACTAGAAAAAATAATTAATTATTGCAAATCTATATTAATGGAAAATTTTTATTTATAAGTTAACAGTTGGGCAGAAATATTTTTAAAAACTTGTAAACATCTTGTATTCTTCAAGGGGTCTAGTTTATTGCCTTTTCTGTGTGTTTGGAGGATTTGTAGGCCAGTACCCAAATCGTTAATATCATGGTTTTCATCTATCTGATGCTGGGCAAATGTTGATTTTTGTTTGTCAGTTTTGGGACTGTTAGTGAAGGTAATTAATTTAATAGTCATAAACAGTTTATGGGCTACGTAAACAGTTTTTTTAAACAGGTTTTGAAAATCCTTTTGACATGATCAAATAGAGAGCAGTCTATATTTTATCACATGGAAAATAATTCTGAAATAAGCTTGAGCAAGAAAAGCAGAAGAAAGAAAGAAGAATAAAGCATAAAAATCTACAAGTACAACAACTTCATCTCCCATCCTTAAAGGATAGAACCATGGTTTGCAAACAGCACTAATAAAACATAATTCCAAATGATGTTGCTTTTTTTCAGGCACTGCGCCTAGAAGCAACAACATATTTTTATGTTTTATATACATGTATTTGTTGGACTTTTAATGATTTTTTTTATACGTATTAAATGTTTATTTCAAAAAGGAAATCATGAAACATATATATAATTTTATATTATCTTGTTCAATAAGATACTAATGCGTAGACTAAAGTATATTTTTGCCTTCATATTAATTGAGTACTTCAGAGACACAATAACTGAGAGGTACAATTTCAACAGTTTTACACTCATTTAAGTACTAAGTTCAACAAAAATAAAGAATCCTAAAGACAAATTGCATATTACAATGTAATAATTAATACTGAAGCACCCAATTTGAATAAGAAGGAATAAGAACAGCATGTCTGCACCAGTCTTTGAGATGTAAGTTCAGTGAGTATCCACAAAGCTTATTGAGATCCATATAGACTGAAATTCAAGTTACAGTTGAGGAATGAAATACACACATCTTGCTAATTTCAATACTGAAAGGGCCACAGAGTTTTGATATGTATTGTGTGCTAATTTCATTCTTCTTGGATGAAAATTATTGGAAGAATTTAACTAATTTTGTTGTGTAAAACTTTGCCATTACACAACTTTGTCATGGGAATTAATAAAAATAATCTGGGAAAGAGAAGAAATACCAAATGACTGGAGAGAATCAATAGTTTTTCCCATACACAAGAAAGGAGAGAAAGAAGAGTTTAGTAATTTTAGAGGCATCTCACTCCTTAGCATACCTTATAAAGTTTTATCTAAGATAGTATTAAGTCGTATTGAAGAGTATACATGTGAATTAATCCTAGATCATCAGGCAGGTTTTATGAAAGGCAGGTCTACAACGAATCAAATATTTATTCTTAAACAAATTATATCGAAGTACTGGGAGTTTAATAAAGAATTTTTTGTAATATTTATTGATCTCCAAAAAGCATATGATAATTTAAATAGAGAGAGACTGTGTAAAAAGATGAACAAGTTTGGGATTCCAATAAAGCTGATAAATCTTGCTAGAACATGTATGACGGACTCCACAGGCTCAGTACGAGTAAATGGTTGAGTTTCGGAACCCTTCAAAATCAATGCAGGTGTAAGACAGGGTGATGGACTCTCTCCAATCCTCTTCAACCTAGCGATAGGATGAAGGAATAACAATTGGCTCCAAAATTAACATACTGGCATTCGCAGACGTTGTAGTAATTTTTGCAGAAAATTTAGAAGTCATACGTTAGCTAACAAAATTATTCATAGAAGAAACAGAACAATTAGGTCTAAAAGTAAATTATGAAAAAACCAAAAATATGCAATTTGCCAGAAATCCAATTAACATAAATCAAGACACTCTCCAAGTAGAAGGCCATGAATTTGAAAAGGTAGATTCTTTTAAGTATTTAGGCGTTGTAATGTCAAGAGAAAACAAAGATGAAATAGAAATACAAAATAGGCTAAATCTTGCAAACAGATGTTTCTACGCATGCAACAAACTTATGTCTTCAAAATTACTGTCACAAACAACCAAAATTCAAATATATAAAACAATCATCAGTCCAGTATTGCTATATGGAGCTGAAATATGGAAACTCAATAAAAGGAAGAAAGGAAACTAATTGACTTTGAAAATAAGATCCTGAGAAAAATTTATGGGCCAATTTTTGAAGAAGGAGAGTGGAGGAGGAGACACAATAGGGAGTTGAGAGAACTTTACAGGGACCCGGATGTAGTTTGTGAATTTAAATTAAGATGGATTAGATGGGCTGGATTTGTTTTAAGAAGAGAGGAGAATAATTTGAACCAAGTTATAATGAGGAATCCTGAAGGAAGAAGACCGAGAGGAAGACCACGGCAAAAGTGGTGGAAACAAGTGAAGGGGGACCTGGAGCGATTGGGAGTGACCGAGGAAGACGCGGAAGATAGAGAGAGATGGAGGGGCTTTATTGGTGCGGCCAAATATCTTCTTAGATATGTGTGGCCATGGGAGTAAGTAAGTAAAACTTTGTCATATATTTATAATGATTGTGTAAGAGAGAACTTTGTAGTCCTAACCTTGCCATTTGTATTATATACATTGAACATATTTTCAATAATTTCATTCATACATTTTTTAACCATAATATGGTGTTGTCTAAAAGAACCTGACACCTTAGGAATAACTTTTAAAATCATAGAATCTAATATTGAAACACATCAAAATGGAAATTCCTTTATAGATTAGGTTTGGATTATAGTTCAAAGCATACTCAAACTACAACAGTTTCATGTTCTAACAGTGTCTGGCTTGATCCTAATCAAAATCAAAATAATGTTGAAAATGTTCAACTGTGTACTCTTACTTGTTCACTTTCATAGTTTTACTCTCCAGTAAAACTTTTCGCTTTATTATAAAGACTGTATTTGCTCATCACACTTATTCACAATCCATATTCATCTATATCTTGACTATTAAGGTATTAATAATAAACTAGAGAACACTCCAGCACGCATAGCGTGCCAACCCCGTCAGGGAAGTACCACAACAGATTTAAGGTGGTGCGGCCGGCGTTAGGGACAACTGATTTCTGATAGATCGTAGCACTATCACCTTAACTGAAGCAGACGGTGGCTTTTGAGTGTGCGTGCGTATTTCAAGGCTCCCCACTCTGCAGTCTGTCTATGCTTACCTTACCCCTACAGCCTCTTCCTTCAAACTCTTCAAATCTGAACACTTGTCGGCCCGCCCGATTTGTTTGTTCTTGTTGCGTTTTGAAGTTTTCACAGTATAGAGATTGTGTTCTGTTCATCTCGCTGTCCTTACGTGACAATCCAATGAGGTAATTTCCACAGTTTGCACACTTTCTACTGAAAAGAGGATAAATGTTCTTCTGCGTGCTTTTAAATAAGATGTGTCAAGAAAAATATGAACTAGATACTATACACATTTTATTTCACAACGCTATAAAAGCTTGTAACAGATCGACGGATGATATGTGTTATTTTAGTTTGGTAAACAATTATTTATTCCTGTTAAGACAAATATTTTGTCATAAAAAGCTTAGCAACATTGAGGAAAATTAAGATTAATAAACTAGTTATGAATAGGAAACAAATTATTATTTCCACAGTTATTTTGTATGATTTATTAATTAAGACAATGTTAAGCATGAATAGGCTACGGATGCGGTATTAAATACAAACACATTCATATCTACTTAAGGATATACACATTTATTACGCCTGGGTAACCCTGAACTTAGGAAATTACATAGCAATAAGGTAGAAATAATGAGTCCACCGAACTCCGTAATCCTGGAACTCCATGATTTGGTTTAGAATAAGATGATTTCTAGAACTGCGTAATTCTGCAACTCGGCAACGAGGGCCTTAAGTTCGAGTAGCAGAATCCAGTAATAATGTCCGGTGGCGCAACCCCGTGATGTTTGATTCTGCAACACCGTGTTTCCCCGCCCACTCGCCGCCGCAGGCTCCTCCCAGCCCCTCCAGCAGGCTGGCCACTCTGCCGCGTGAAATTGTCCTACTCCTTTCCTCGCAGTCGTCCTACTACAAATATGCTTTTTGTCAATTTGATTTGTATTCAAACAACCTATATGTATGCCCTAATGTGTAGTAGCCTATAGCAATTGTCGTACTTATATTATGTTCAAACAGATAATGATTATTAGATTACGATTGAAAACATATTATCGTAACATACCTCCGTATGTATTTCTCAAATAATTACATAGCATTAACTATCAACCACATTTCCTTCAAGGTGAACAAAATAAACTTTTTGTAAATCTGAATAAATTAAACAACCTATGTACGCCCTAATATGTGTGTGATATTTTTAGCCTCAGTGATAACGATACAGTAATTATATGTTGATGAACAAAATCACATCTCTCGTGTATGTTGATTATTATTGTATCATAGCGTCCCTCGGGTTTTGATTATAGTAAAATACCTATCATGTACGTGTGCGTATTATAGTTTATTAGCAATCATATTTGTAATTAAATATGGTAAGTAGAGTGTATGATGTAAATAGTAAATTTAAGTATCGCATCATACATAATATTGTTTATGTATGATGTATGAGTAGAGTGTATGATGTAAATAGTTAATTTAAGTATTGTTTCCGTACAAAAAACTCCTTCTTGTTCTATATGTGTGTTCTAATGTGACGTGTTGTTGTCACGCTCTAAATTATTAATAAATATTTATATTAAGAATATTAAGAAACAGATATTCTTCACTTGGCAAAAAAGGGCACTGCGAGCAATGTTGGGGCTGAAGCCTAGGGAGCACTGTAGGGAGCATTTTATCGCATCCGAAATTTTAACTGTTCCAAGTATCTTTATTTTTGAAATAGCTATGTATGCAACGACATATTTACCTGAATATATAAATACAACTCATATTTACAATAATAGGCATAAATATAACTTTTCTGAACAACACAGACTTAAATTATATGAACAAAAACCAGAGTATCTGGGCAGGAAAATGTACCAAAACCTGCCAAGTAATCTAAGATCTATATCAAATGTAAACAAATTCAAGAGCGAGTTAAAATGTTTTTTTTCTAAAAAAGTGCTTCTATTGCCTAAATGAATTCCTTGAGCCAAATCCACACCCAACCTAGCCCAATCCCACCCCTTCGTTAAGGAAGAGGATTTGACGCTGCCAAAGCTCCATGGAGTCTACTGCAAAGAGGAAAAGTAAAAAGTAAATGTAGAATTTTCATCTTTGGTATTAAATGCTGAATAAATTACAGCAAACGTAAGTCTAGGTATAATTATTCTAACTGAGATTTTGATAGAAAAGAACTAGATCAATTTCTATAATATTCCAAACTATATTGTTTATGCTAAGTACAATGAGCCACACACAGCAGTGGGAGTCGCTGTATATGTAAAATAAACCATTGAAAATGTAGATTATTCTGAATTAGAATGCTATTCGGCAGTTATTCTAGTTGGATCATTTAAAATGCTTTCCAAGGCAAACATTGACATAAGAGAAATACAATCATCTGTTACTGCATTAAAACTATTATTATCTACAATATTAATATTTAAATCTCCAATCCATAAGAAGTGTTTAGTGTTATTCAAACTAGTACTATGAAATATTAAAGCAATCACTTAATTCTATGACACATGTTTCAGCTGGGTAAAATTGCAATCTGTACATTGCCAGTAAAGACAATTGTATACCCGATATTTTAAAGGAACAATAAAGTTGACTTTTGATAACTCTAAACTCACTGCCTTTATAATAATTGGTGATTTGTGGCTAGGTAATTAACTTTCTAATATTTTAAATGAATATATATTGTTTTATCAAGATCTGGCCAATAAGGTGACCACTGTAATACAACTTAGTTTATAAAAGTTCAGACTACCCTTTGGTTTCATTTTTTTTGGTAATGACTGCAATTGAACATTTTTGTAAAATATTTATGATTGAAACATGTTGTTTAATATAAGAGCCAAAGCTCATACCAAACCTGTTTTTTAAATTAAAAGAAAACTGCAAAGCCAGTTGAACCCAGAAAATAAACTTATTTCTGGTGTAATTAAATAATAGTGGCTAATATTGTAAAATCAAATGTAGAGAAAGTATTATTATATAATAAGTATATTACCATGTAGGTAGTCTCTAGAGAAAGATTCGCAAAATATACAAGAACAAACATTAATAAAATAATCATGAACACATCAAGGACGTCAGATTACGTATTATATACTAAACATCATTACAATATACTTATCACAAAAATTACATATAAATTCATAATTAATAATCATTGTAATACAAAATCAATGATAAAAATTCACTGACACGCAATTATATCTAAAATATCATGATTAGGTACATACAATTTGATAAACATCCAGTTTAATTGATTATTGAAGGAGTTGATTACCTTCATTATTCATGTACATGATTATTACAATATATTTTAAAATACATTATTTTATGAAGGCCCTACACAGTAAGTATTTAAGTTCGTAATACATAGATTACAAATAGTTAATTGTATCAAACACTTTTGATTACTAAAATTATATATTGTAACAGCTAAAAAGAAACTATACAATAAATTAATTCACAGTTAAAAATGGACAAGATCAATTATTTTTATATTATTATTAATATATATATCATCTCATTAACATTGCACATTGCATTCCTGTACTATACTATAGTGCAGTGCCACTAGTGATCCATTTGTAAAATATTACAACTGACATTGGAAAAAGTAATTAGTTGCTCTTGCAAGTGTAATTTTCAACGTGTAAATGGTCCATGAAATCTCACAATCAGTTACAGTATACACACATAATTTTTTAAACCGTAACATGTATTGCCTTCAAAAAATGTAATGTGTATGTAATATAATGTATGTAATGTGTAATGTAAAATGTATGTGTATTCCCTTCAAATTTTAACTTTCTGTTATTCATAAGATCAATGTACGGTATTAAACATTATTAAAACGTTGAAGAGTAATGCCAAATTTCGTTGTGATATCTCTTGACGTTTAAACCTTATAAAGTCGTCCCAAGACCCATCCTTGGGTGGATTTTATTGAAACAACAATTATTAAATGCCTTGACAATATGAACAAAATGGTATATCTCAATGTTTTTCGTAAACCCAATATTAACGGAGATGTACCACCTTCACATGTATCTCCCGTTACGCCCAAACGGCGGTAGTATGTGTGTTTATAACTACTTTCCGTTTTGCGAGGCCAGGCCAAATGGGTTTTCTCCTATACCTTTTTATTTTTAAAAATAATGTAATAAAACCTTTGTATATAACACTGGGGTCCGACAGACCCCAACGGACTTTACAAAGTTATTTCTCTCGGGTGTTAGATGATAAGGATATTTCACTTCTATGTAAATTAAGTTAATACTGGGATTAGTTTGCACTATTTCCGCCAACTGTCAGACTGCTACTGTAGACCAGGGTCGAAGCCTTCAAAAATGGTAAAAAGTGAAAAAAAATAGTAGTAGGATGAAACCTATTAGAAAAGGAGGGGAATATGATAAAAATGAAAGGAAAAATAAATTACGGGCGATCTAAGTTCGGGAAGTTAGAGGGGGGGGGTTTAAGGGTAAAAAATGGTTTATCTTGATTTCCGGTAAAACTACAAGTCCTATGAAAAAAAGTTAAATGGCAAAGTTGTAGGTAATAAAAAGATCTACAACTGTTATATGAACAATTATTTTACATAACCTCAAAATTGATGTGAAAAATTCAAAAAACCAAGTTTTTGGTCTTTTATTTTTATTTTTTCAAATAAAAAATTTTTTCTACGAAATTTGGTGAAAACTTACCTTTTTATGTCCCAAATACACTGTAATTTATTTGATTTAAAATATTTATTTTTTCACCTTATTTTGACTTAATATCAAAAAAGCACCCTAATTTTCAATCGAAAATTCTCGTGTCAAAATATTAGCTTTTTCTAAAAAGTCGGTGTGTTTTTTGTTCGGTGAAATCTCTACTTTGTGATGGTTAAAAAAAATATACATTACAATAGTAAATGTTCTCAGAAAATGCAAAAAATCTAAATAAACTCTAATTCAAAAAAATTTTTTTATCATCATGTACAATTTTGAGCTATTTATTAAAATGTACACTTTAATTATTCAAAAAACGTAAAATTCCATACTACATTGATAACCGAAAAAATTGTAAATCGAAATATACTACTGTAAATAACAAACAAATTAGTTCATAAATTTAATAATTATTAAGACATCTACAATATTTCGAGAAAGTTGTATAATCGTCTTTAAATAATATTTGTAGATGCCTGTTTATTGCTGATATAAGATAATTCATATACCTGAGTGACCTTCGGAAAATTTTAGCCCATTGAAGGGTATTTCATAGAGAAGTGGGGAAGGAGCTAGGAGGGTCTGGGCCTTACCAAGGTATCTAGAATATTACATAAGGTAGGGTCCACGCGCAGGTTTGTGACGTCATCGGTCCAAAACCAGCTGATCCCTTTTGTTTACAATTTGATCCAAATGTCAAACTGAAGTTTATTATTTACATCAGTTTAGGTTATATTATTTAAAATTGAAAATATCCACAGTTTGAAAACAGCTGGTTTCAGAGTGAACAGGTTCAAGGACAGCAATGAAATGAGTACGGGTCTGATCGTTACACATGTAATGCGTATATGTAATAAATGTCTGAGGATTAATCTAATGATTATGAACACTTTTACAATGTGTAAGTAATTGGCCAAGTTCATAAGACAATAAAAAGAATAAGCAAACGGAAAATCGCTACTTTTCTTTTTAGTTTTGCAGTGTGATGAATGGTAAGTAAACCACTGATATTTTCCACCACCGTTGGCAGTGTTGACCAGCGCTGAACGTGACCATAATTCGAACCGATGACGTCAGAAATCGACTGCGCATCTACCTCGTGGACCCTACCTTATGTAATATTCTAGATAACTTGTTAGATAGTTTATTTCGATTTTTTGCATTTTCTGAGAACATTTACTATTGTAATGTTTTTTTTTTAACCATCACAAAGTAGAGATTTCAACGAACAAAATGCACACCGACTTTTTAGAAAAAGCTAATATTTTGACACGAGAATTTTCGATTGAAAATTAGGGTGCTTTTTTGATATTAAGTCAAAATAAGGTGAAAAAATAAATATTTTAAATCAAATAAATTACAGTGTATTTGGGACATAAAAAGGTAAGTTTTCACCAAATTTCGTAGAAAAAAATTTAAAAAAATAAATAAAAATAAAAAACAAAAAACTTGGTTTCAAAAATTATCGACACTGGTCTACTGGTATACCTGCAGAGTAAACAACTTGCTGTGGGGTCTGCTGAACCCCAGTGTTATATTAACGTGCGTATTTTTTTCACCAATTTTTCAATAATTCAAAAAAATTGTCACATTAACTTTTTAATTTTGAATATACCCATGCAGTTAACAGTTTATAAATAAAATTTGTGGTTTCATGTTTAGTTGTTTTACTTTATGCCTATTTCATCGGTCGGTATATCAATATTGTATCAGCATATAGGTAATTCTTACCGAAAAATATGACTTTTTGGTGGTATTATAAGAAAACCCTTAAATACTTGCACATTAACTATGAAACTAAGTTATTCCTTGGTTTATGTTCTATAAAAAAACATAAGATGATTAATTCCTGTTTAAAAAATTTCTTAATTAAAATTTGTCATATGAAATAATGCATTTTTATGTAAAACAATTTATGTCTTTTGTAAAAAAGCTGCTACAGTTTTATAATTTTTTTTGTTTTTTACTAAATAACCTTTCAGCTCGTTTACATAAACCTGTAAAAGGGGTAAACCAAAAATTAAAAAAAAATTTACATATCAGAATGGTAAATATCAACAAAATTACATTGGGGTCCAAGAGACCCCAGTGTTCTATTAACGTATACTGAACTAAGTGTTATATCAAAGGTTAAACTTTTGAAAAAATCCACAAAATTTTTGAAGCATACGAAACAAAATGGTGGCCATATACAGTTTTTGAATTGCAATAAATAAAAACCATGAATTTAAAAATATTACAACAAGAACAACTTTCTTTACAAATTTTATTTTAAATTAAATAAGTCTGTTTGTTGAAATCTGTTCCTAAATAACGGAGATATGAATGGCATTTTTCGGAAACCCTTTCTAAGTACGTGTCTAAGGGTCTATCCGAAGCAATGTTCCAAATTTCAGAGCTCCAGACATTATAGTTACATGAGGTTCATTATAGTCAGATATCGCGATCAGTCAGAGTCCCTTTCACTTTTATTGTTATAGATAATAAGACGCAAAAACAAGCCCTCGTTCGCTTTTCTACGTTGAGTAGGCTGCTTCGCTAGTTGGAGTTAATAACTGATTTTGCTATAGGCCTACGCATAATGGTAAACATAAATAGTAGATAACTGCAGAAACAGCTGACCGGAACGTTGATAGATCAAAACAGTATTGCATATCAGCTGACCAAATAAGGTTTTCTATATTTAAAAACTTACATTGCTGAGCAGTTTCTTTTATGCAAGCCCGTATTTTATAAATAAAAAATAAAATATTAATAAGCATAGCCTCGCATGGAGACCTATCGTCCCCGAAAAGGTTTTCAGGTTCACCCCTTATTCAATTAAGTTTGAAAAACTAATAAAAAGTCACCGTCGTCTTTTCGAATCTTGATTTCATTCCAGCATTAAGCGCATCTAAAGAAAATTCAATTTATTTCCAATACTGGAACATCCTTTCTATTTCTATCAGTAAAAAAGTAATTTTAACATACCTGAATTGGGGATTCATCATGAACATATAAATGGAAGTCCTTCAGGAGCGAGCAACACTACAGAGATATCTATAAAATTCCCACAAAAACACTTAATAAAAAATTAACTATATACAATTACAATTAAAACTTAATTGTTCTTAGTATGTAGCCCACAGAAAGGATAAACACAAACATTATCAGAACGTGTGTCAAAAGTATAATTTGTACAGTATATATTGCACAGGAACGCGGTCACGTAGGCTACGATGTCAAGCACTCGCCACTCACTACGTACGTACTGGTGACTGGACACCAGATTGACATAGGAAAGAGTGACAACACAACACAGTGTCAAACAGAGGGTGTCACTGCCCTATCACATCCAGCACGTGTGCATGTGCACAACAACAGCCCGAGGGAAACAAGCGACCGCCAGTCAAGACAAAAGACCGCTGGACCGGGGTGTGTTATATAGCCTTGGCCACATTCTCACCCGCCCGAAACACTTTGACAAGCCAAAAACTGCAAAGTGCCTCCTAGCCTCTGACGCAAAAAGTATAATTCGTAACTGTGAATCGTTAGCTAACATGAGAGAACCAATAAAAAAGAAACTCTTCCATATTATTTTGCTTGTATTATTTGTTCTAAGTTGTTCGGCACATCGTTGATTCTAGAAACATATTTTACTTACATTTGCAAAAAACCGTATGTTATTAAATTACGGCATTTGGTGAGATGTTAATACTATACCACATCATAAAGAATCAAATAAATGAAGCAAAAAGTTTTCGCCCCAGGCTGGGATCGAACCTACGATCTTCCACTCTTCCACGCTTCGAAACCCACTAACGTCGAATTTCAATGGGTGGCATCACCAACATGGGTAGTTTTGTTTGTGACTTAACATAGTCAATGCTTTTACAGTACTACTGTAGTCACCATTAGATTGTGTCAAGTCCCCTAAAAACGTTCAACATGGGTAGTTTTGTTTGTGACTTAACATAGTCAATGCTTTTACAGTACTACTGTAGTCACCATTAGATTGTGTCAAGTCCCCTAAAAACGTTTTGCTTATATTAATTCTAGATTGTTTAAAACATCGATGACTCTAGAAATATATTTTATTTGAATTTGTAAAAAACCCGTATATTATTAAATTATAACGTTTAGTGTGATATAAATATTATATCGCAATCACATCATAACGCATCAAATAAACGAAGCAAAAGCTATAAAGATTTCGCCCCTGGCTGGATTGAACATGCGATCTTCCACTCTTGAACCGCGTTACTGTCTTCGTAACGTAACACATTGTTCTCAGAAAGAAAGGTGTGATGACTTCAACTCACTATCTGAAAGGCAGTTCAAAAAATAAAAACTTCCTTGCCGACATATTGAAATGCATAAATTAATGCATGTCAAATACACTTTTCCAAACTATATAGCCTATGTTCTAAAAAATACTTAACAATTTAACTGTGGACTTCGGTTGCTAACAATATCAATTGTTGGAGGCACATTTACAGTGCATTCCAATTTTTTATCCATTTTAACCCTTGGTTATAACACTGTTACACTATAAATGCGCAACTTCTTCCACGCTGATAGTTCTGGTTCGATAATAAAACTGCTTTATGTGACTCCCCTCGGAACAAAGCGGCTTTTAATTTATACAGTTTGTAATCAAAATTACATACCGATTACCCTAAGATAAGCAATATGCATGATTATCTCCAAGAAGCCTACCGTAAGGGTAAGGAAGCGGTAAAGAGAGCGGCGACGCGCCGGATTAAGGCCTTCATCAATTAATCAAAAGTAATTAGCATGATTGTTGAGAATATCTTTCAAAATGTAGGTACTGTACGCTCATTATTTAACAAAAAAAACGCTTATTGTGAAAATTTGTTCGTTTAGCTTCCACACTTTGAAATGTATCATGCAGATTATTTAACTTCTTCTAAAGGTTGCCAAGAAGACGTGTTATGGTTTATTTACAGGTTTATTTCATGTCATGGTTTATTACAGTTATGGTTTATTTAATGACAAGTAGTGTTACTATACTATAACTGCAGATGTTGCAGGAGAACACTGTGCACTGTGGTCAGGGGCAGACAGTGCACACAACAGCACACAGCAGCACAGCGCACCTGACGTTACTTATCAACCCTGCGCGGCGGTCGTTGACCCACTGACATTGACCTACTTTGCTGGCCGCACCCCTTCCCCTCTCCATCACTACCGTGCCGCGGTCCAAGTAGTGAAGTTATACTGAGACCATCCTAACCTCCCTCACTGTCACACACTGTTCACTTCTCAGGCCAAGTAAACGAGCTCCCTGTAGACATCTGTATACAGTTTGACTTGGTAAAATCAAATCTTGTGTACGATATTACGTTTAATTTGTCATTTGTAGATGTCAGGGTACCGAGGTCACAATCTAGGCAAAGCTCAATAAATGCGAGTATATACCAATCAATGGCATGTATTATGATACATTTGTGAATTCATTAAATAATTAGATACATCAATTTGAACCAGGGGGTGACAAGTAAATGTCACAAACTTTCTCCCATAGGTTACTTGACGGTGAAAATTTACGTCAGTATATAAATTTACTTCCTCACTATATCAAATTACATCGTTATTTTTTGAGATTTTTCCATTTTGTAACACATTTTACCCCATAACTTTTGAACCAAGAGAGTTATGGACCTGCGGTTTGTGTCATAATGTTAGGTTATTTTATCACTGTATATTGTGTAAATGTTATGCAAATCAGTGGATATTAGATTATTTCCAGCAATTTTTCTTAATTTGTTTATTAGTTTTTACCCCCATAACTTCCGAACGCGAATTTTTACAGACATAGCGTTTATGCCATATTGTTGAGCTAATTTAAGACTACAATTGGTGAAATTTTAATCAAAATCGTTAGAGCCATTTTCGAGAAATGATTTTTTTCATGTTTTTTGCGGTTTTTACGGAAAATGGGGGGTTTAAAAATCAAAATTTGAAAAAATGAAAAAAACGGCTAGAGATACGATTTTTCAACGTACGTGTGCCAAATTTCATCAAAATCGGCCTGGCCGTTACCTCTCCAGAGGTGCGTACACACATACACACACACACATACATACGGACAGACATTTTTTAAAAAACACTTTTTTGGGCTCAGGGGACCCCAAAACGGATATTTCCGCGAAAAAACGGAGGTCGAATTTTTTCACGATCACAATACTTTCTCTATACACTAACGTGTAATGGGAGAAAGTAAAAAAACAGGCAGACACGCAGCTTAGGCGCTGACGTGAATTTCCGAAAAATTAAGAATTTAAGAACCTTCATAACTTTATAACCAAAATGCCCTTGTCTTTTCAAACTAACTGTTTTTAATTGTTTATCATTTACTCGTATAGCATAGCTATAGTTTACTCGCTATAGTTATAGCAAAATCGGGGTTTTTGCTATAACTATAGCGAAATTACATTGTAGAAAGGTGTTTGAGGGCTTGTTTTTTCCTAATTTTTATTTCTAACCGTATTTGAAAGAAGATCTTTCAAATTTTCAAAAACACCTACTTAAAAGTAAAAAAAAAAATCGATTTTTGGCGGGAAAACCCCCAAAACCCCCCTTTTTGTTAACCCAATATATCTGGTTAACGAACTTCCGAGATGACAAAAGGCACATTTTTTTGTGCCAAATTTCGTAAAAATCGGGCCAAAAATGCGACCTGTAGAGAGGGCATACACACATATATATATATATATATATATATATATATTATATATATATATATATATATATATATATATATATACATATATAAAGTATTGAAAAATTCTCAAATCGTGTTCTGGGATCAGGATCGGTGCACATTTCGCAGTACCAAGTCTGGGTCTCACCATGGTGGCGGCTTGAATAGTTCATTTTTCCTATGGAAATTCACTAAAAACAAATGTGTAAAAAATAAATCATTACAGTATTGTTTAAATTGAATATAGTAATTTATATTATTTCCACATTCATTTTCATAATAACAATCAAAGTTGGCAATAGTGAATTACAATTTTAGATGACGTCATAGATTCGTGCAACGTAATCATAATATTTACAATAATTGTAAAATTCCAGCCTCTACCACGGTAGAAATGTTTACACTTGTAGATTGGTGAAACGAAATTTGACAACAGCAGCTGGCCAGTAATTACAAGTGTAGACTTTCGTGAAACAGGCCCCAGGTCTAAATAATCAAAATATTGTATTTTATATTCAAAGGACTTTCAATTATTTAACGAAAAGACGAGTAAAATAGGTTTAAATATTACTTATTGTTTATCGATGTTATGGTATAATAAATGATAAATACCAATTCACAGCTGATGTTAGGCTAAAAACAGTTTTTTGTATTCAATAGAATTAGAAACAACAAATGGGGACATTGTTGAAGTAAACATTACTGGATATTGACGTTGGAATTTAATACAAAACAGCTGTTTTTAGCCTAACATCAGCAGTTATTTGATATTTATAATTTATTATACCAACAACTCAAATCAACAAATAGGTAATATTTCAACTTAATTTAGTAATCTTTTAAATAAAATTTTGGTGTTTTGAATATAAAATACAATATTTCGATTATTTAGATCATCCAGCTTGTTGACCAAGCAGCTGTTTACTTATTTTAACTTCTGATAACACCGTCCTCAGCTCTTCAGCAGCTTTACCATTATGCCTAACCATTAAATATTTGCATTATTTCTCGATTATGCGTCGCTCGATTTCAATAAACGATACACCGTTAGATTTTACGTCAAAATTCCTATGTTTCAGGTCTATTGTAACCTTTTCGCAAAATATGCAGGTTTTAGATCTTTTAAAATTTAAAATTTTAACCAGTCGCAATTTTGAAACAGAAAAATATAGAAAAATATAATTTATATGAAATATTATAGTTACATAGATAAACATGTGTACCAAGTTTCGTTATTTTATCTTAAACCGTTTCTGAGAGATTCAGGTTTATGTAAAAAACACATACGCACAGCCAGACAAAAACCAGTTTGAGATAGGACACATGTTATATTGCACTTTTTGCTTGTTTTGACACCCAAATAATCTGGTAAAATTTATTTTATTTATTATATTTATTTATTATATTTATTTACACTCTGTATAAACTTCTAAAATTTACACTTGTTGCCTCCAAAGATGACAGCTGAACATTGATAAATTTTAGTGCATTACTATACGTTGTTTTTTATATCCATTATCCCTGCCTTTTTCTGGGCATAGAAATCGTTTTGCGAAGAATGATTTTGCAAGTAACTGGATAACTGGATTAATTTTGCAAGTAATTTTGCGATAACTGGATCAAAAATGTGACGTCTTGAAGCTGGGACTATACTGCAATCTCTCGTGGCGTAGGTTATACAAATTAATTATTGAATGTCCAATTTAAATTTTGATCCATATTTGCATGACTTTTGAAAGTGAATCTAATTTTTAACTCGAAGAAGTAAATGTATACGTCGATATGAACATTTACACCCGCACTAATACGAAGAATCGCTTTACAGAACAAACAAATTGCGCTGAAAACACTCACTCTATCCGTTCGTGATTTATGCGCGGTAGCAATCGAACAATCAACCAACTCCCGTAACGTGTGCAGCTGTCGAGTGGAAATTTGGGAATTGCGGGATAAAGCGACGTGCATCACTGCAGCAGCGCTACTGGCCCCGCCCCGTGGGCAGTGCCGTGTGGACCAATCCAAAGCGGCGCGTTTACCGGGTTGCAGAATCTGACATTGCCGGGTTCGGAAACTGAGCAGCGCTCTCCAGCCACCCGTCAGTCAGTGCAGGATTACGGAGTTCTGGAATTGGACAATTTACCGGGGCCCGGTCCAAGTACAATTATGAGGGATAGGGAAATTTAACATTGCTCATCGAGTTCAGAATTACGGAGTTCGGGGTTCCCAGAAATAATAAATATAATAAAAGCATGTATTTTTATAAGTTGGAATTAATGTATAACCAGATTGAAAAAACAAAATTACTTAGAGAATCTATATTTTAAACATTGCTAAGTATCATATTGTTGAACGGTCAAACTCGAATAATATACTTCCGACAAACTTTTCTTTTTAATGGAATCTCTGATACTGTACTTTTACAATGCTTTTTACGCTTATGAAACTTTCACTTGCGAGGCATTTTAAAAAAGAGAAAAACTATTCACAAATCTAGTATATTGACGTTACTCATACATGTATATATTCACTGATTAAACGTCATCTATTAGATAAAAACAATTACACATGTTTTAAATAGGCTAAAATAGTTAAATTAAATAAAATATTAATCTTGAGTACATCAGTACTAAATTGCTGTTAGTTTTATTGGCATATTTGGGCACCAGCTATATAATATGCGTGGATGAATTGTAATCAACGACAACATAACTAGTTTGTGTACTTTCTCACAATCACTGATGGGCAGAGCCAGACAGGTGACATACAGGAGTGGACCCACACATGGGAGTTGTGTTTGGGAGTGTAAGAGAGTCAAGTAAGGGGTAAACCCAAGGCAATTGGTGGGGGAGCCTGTTCCTGTGCATGCGGACGCGCGCGGGTAGTATTAGAATAATGAAGGCGCACTGCCGTATATTGTATTATACGTTTGGGACCAGTTCATTTTCTAAACAAATTAATATATTTAGGAATTGAATAATGTAAAATATAGTGTTAATTCAACCAAACACAACGACATGATTTTCTATCCGACAAACAAATACATTTATTTTTAACAAATATAAATATATTGAATTTAAAAATAAATAATTGTTAAGTTAAATAAAAATATGTCATTTTGGTTATATTTATTTGTTATATTTAATTTTAAAATTTGGATTTGTACACCCAAACCGTTTCCAAGATGAACTGGCCCCAAGGTTGGTGAAAATGACCTATTCAGTAGCCTCTAAGTACAAAAATAAGTGAGATAAAATTTTTAAAATGCTGTTTACACTTTATAAGATGTAGACGAATAAATATTTGCATAAAAATTGTGAATTAAAAATTCGGAAAATTTTTGGCTGCACCACATTAAGCAAGTTGTAAAGCAAAATACATAAATTTGTACACTCAACAACAAAGACAACAGTTTGTAAAATTTATAAATAATTTGTCATCTAGAGCAAACAAAAAAGTTTCATAATCTTAATACTGTTAATTACAGTTCAAATATTTTTATTAAAATTCTATTTGTTGCATTTAATGTTCATCTTACTTTAATCCAGATACATTCAATATATCAGTAGTTTGTTGGAGATTGAGATGACTGTTTAGTTTGTATGAGGTTATTTTTACCCTTGTAAGCAGCCCAGTGCAGAGCTGTGTCTCCATTGATGTCTGTCAGGTGATTAAGGGCACCCATGCCTAGCAAGAATGTGGCTGTTGCTGCACGTCCAAACATACAGGCTGTCATCAGTGGCGTGAGTCCCTTGAAATCAGCTGCATTTACCGCTACTCCAGACTACAATGAATAACATCTTTCTTACTGAATGTAGACACCATATTACTGAATTACTATATTTTACTTATTTTTAACTCGCCAGTACAAAACCATGTTTACAAAAGCACACAATAACTTGACCAAAGATTTCTTAACTTAGAGCCTAATATATATTCAAATACAGCATAAAGAAAAATTACACAGTCAAATACCAGCTACATTCAACTGAATAACTGACCTGATTTAAACATATTTTTGGAAATATGATTTCCTAATATCTATTTTTATATATGTGTAGTTTTTCTTAACGAAAAATAACACTTTTACTTCTCTAACTGGAAACAATTACAACAGCAACAAACAGAAATAGTTTACCAAGTGAAAAGTTGAACTGCCCAACTAATTTAAATTGTAATTAAAACATCAAGATGCATACTAACAGTCAGCGTATAAATTATGTGTACCTGATTTGAAGATTGTTTACTAAGAAACTAAGAGGCCTATGTACAATCCAATCACATCATTGTTTCCTCGTTTAATTGTACGTTATTATATATGCATTTTAAAATGTTATTAAAATATGTAACAGTTGGAACAAAAAATTACAGGAATTTTAACTAGTTTTCACTGTGCATCAACTTTACACTGTATTACTTAAAACCATGTTATTGTGTCACATTTACATTCTAATACATGGTTGACAGAGACGTCTTCTTTAAGTTTAATACATTTTAGAATAGCAACTTTTCAAGAAAAAAGTTCTTATCGATTTTCTAAAACTATGCTTCCTTGGTTTCTAGAAGTCATACAATTAATTACTTGGTCTCGTACCAATATCCTATGCATCAAACCAACAGACGACCACCAGTTGTGCCACACATGCATGCGCGTAAGGTAAAAGGAAAAAGAAGGACGAGTATCGACGTGTAGTTCACCAGCACCGCCCATCCGCTAGGCCATCTTTGGACTTCCAGCCGGGAACTCTTCAAGCCATAAGTTTTTAATAATTAATAATGTCCAAATGGGCTTTAATAGTTGTTTCCGAGTGGGGAGGAGCTTGTTCTAGAATGTGCAGATTCAGACCAGATTAGTTTAATTAAAAATGTAGCTTCAATCTAATTTTGGAGGCATTTTACAACCTCTAAAAGCCAAGAAAACTTTGTTTCAGGGAATTGATAAGAACTTTTTCTTTACAAGTTAATATTCTGAAATCAATAAAATTTAGAGAAAAAATTTTGGTCAACTAACTTACGTAGTAAAATATAAATATGACATGATAACTAATTTTTGCAAAAAAATATAAATTCTAAGTTCTAAAAGTGTAAAGTTGATTTACAGTGATAGCTAGTTAAAATTCTGGTACTTTATTTTGTTCCAGTCATGATAAAATTTATTTAAACGTTCATTTAAATTTACAAATGCAAACTCCAAACTTGAGTACAAATAATTTCTGCAATGACAGTAATCACGAAGATATAAAAAATATGTTACTCTGTGGACCAGTCTCATTGTAATGTCATGTTGTGTTGGCATTGGGTATAAAAATACTTACATGAGGTGCAGTGTGAATGAATGAATACTGTTTTCTTTTTTATGTTTCAATGGTGTAAATTCGAAGAAAAATCTTAATGACTTTTGCAAAATAATTTGTAAATTATAAATAAACTGCAATAACCATATTTGATTTATATGTGCTAGATTATATTGTGTTGGGGGCACAGTGGGGACTCTTTTGTTCCTTGGTTCATGTCAGCTATTGACCTCTTTGAGAGGCCTGTATGCCTAATACTGGAGTCCAATTTCTGTACCCTTGACCAGGTATAAGATCTTGCTTCCAATGCTAAGATCCTACTTTGCATGTGGATATGATCCCTAAAAGAGATAACACCTGTGTCTTTCTACAGCCACACATTCCAGGACTATGTGGTCCTTAATGTCTTCAGCTTGCTCATGTAGGCGACATAGTAGGCTTCCGTTGTGAATACCTACCTTTTGAAGTTGTTTTCTTAAGTGTCAATGTCCGGTAATAATTTCACCGTCAATCTTAGCTGTTTCCTGCTTAAGCAGCTAAGGTGAATTTAGTTAAGGCTTTACAGGGGCCGTTAACAAGAGTCTTGCCAAGTTTTTGGCGAAGGTAGTTTTGACAGAGTTTCCTGTTTTCTTCCCTGATGTGTTTGGTTAGTGCATTTTTAGTTAAGGAACGGCTAACTCCAAACACCGGTACTGAACCTTCATTTTGTGTTTAATTTGATATCATCTACTTATAAACTACAATTTGCAATTGCTCATTACAATTTGCAATCACTCATAATTGATTATATAATAAATAATAATTATAATTATAAAGTTTTCCCTATTATTTATTTATCATCTGTTGGCATTACGAAAATAAACAGCAAAATAAAGTGTTAATCAACAGCAGTTTTCATGCCATCTAGTCTAGTGAACATGTGGTTTGTTTAGAACTGTGTTTTGGATGTCATAACTGCATTGTTATAGTCTTTTTAATTACATAGTACCTGAAGACCGAGCCTCGTTAAATTGAATTTTGCAAACTGTTGATTTAGCATAATGAGTATCATATGTTGTTGCTCTCTCTTGTAGATTATTAAAAATATATTTGTTTCGGAGGACTTCTGCATTTAACTTTAGCCCCTTTTTGAAACTCGGCATACGGCCCCACCAAGACACTCTGCAACAAGCCTTTTTGTGGAACTCTGCCTATGGCCTCGTGGGGGAAAATTTGGCCTGCGGCCTCACAGGGATTCTTAAGCAGTATGACCATGAATTTGGTTTTTTGGGGCAGTGGAGCCCATAAACATAGTCTTTTCTCAAATCTGATGGCATATAAGTAATTATGAGAAGAATGCCTTAATGTGATACCTCACTTGGGTGTATTATTTTAACATTACTCATATTGAGTTTTTTGCATATATTTTTTTTTTTCATTCTTTTGTGAATCCCCTCTGGTCTGAGGAAGGTGAGCGTGGTTCACCGAAATCGATCACCATAATATTTGTGCATTTTGTGCTTGTATTGTAGTATATTTGTGCATTTTGTGCTTATATTGTAATAAATTTGTGTTGTGTGACGTTTACTTGTACTGTATATGTACCAATCACGTATTATGCTAATTAAAAAAACTATATATTTTTTATTTGGGAGTGGGGCAGAGTCCTTAAATTTTGTGGTATAATGTGCCCATATGTAGTGTGTATATTGTGGTGGTATAATGTAGTAGTATAATTTGATTTAGGAGATAAATACCTATAGTTTGATACCCCACTTTCTGCTAGATGTCAAAATGGTTCCATATTGTTTTTTTCTGCTAGAAGGTGATAACACTGGATGTTTAGGGAGCCTTGGGGCAGGAATCAGAATTTTCCCAGGGTTGAGACCGGTACCAATCAATTTTTCGTAGTCAAAAACCTCCCCAAAACAATTTTATCCAGACGTTGCGTTTTAGATAATAAGATAAATATCAAGAGAATTTAATGATTAATTATGAAAATAAATACAAATAGGATATAAACACATTAGTTAATAAGGAGACCATCACTGTGTTTTGGATTCCACGTAAGCTGTAGATTCCATAGTTAACCTGACTACTGGGAAATTAATAAATGGCCCTTTCTAAGGAATTTGAATCTAAATCAGATTGAAGATCACAAGCATGTCATTTTTAATGTAAAAAGTAGATCGAGTAGTGTGCCTTTTAAGCTTATAAATAAGGATGTATTTTTTAGAAATATTAATGATAACTCTATATCTAGGTTTGTAAGTAGTGTTGAGTCAAAGGTTGTGTTCTAGTCTGAAGGCACTAGATTGCTCTCCATAAATCTTTCTTGTTGTTTCTTAATGAATTTAGGAATATTTTTATTTTAATTTTCCATTAATTAAAAAAAAAACAGTACCTGTGCATGTCAAATTTAAAGCAAAGGATTGTAGTTGTAGGCCGTCCAAAATTATGGTTCACTCCTGAATTTGCTAAGTTAAGAGACAATGTCCTTATCGTAAATGATTTAGTTAAAAAAGGTCTAATCTTTTGCCTCTGTTACGTAGGATGAGGAGTGGCTATCACTCTAAATTTAAAGAAGCAAAATCTCAGGCTACTGTAAACTCATATAGGCAGGCTAAAAATTCCTGCAAAGCAGCTTGGAATTTGATCAATAAGAAAGCTAATCGTGGTACTGTTGTGGACTCTGCTTTGGACTTTGCCACGGCTGATGGTTCCAATGCTTATTTCATTAACTCTGTAAAAAGTATTTTAAGTGATATATCTAGTCCCAGTAATCGTGCAGCTGTTGGTGCAGCTTTGTTCTGTAATGTTCCTCTTGTTAATGATTCTCTCAAATGGGAACATGTAAATCATGTAAATATAATTGAGATTGTAAATGGTTTTAAAACCCTCTGACAGTAGGCATGTTTATGGCATGTCTTCCAATCTTATAAAGCGTGTAATTCATTCTATAGTAATTAATCCCTCTTAGCTTTATGGATTCTGGTGCGTTTTCTGATGTCTTAAGTCAGCAAAACTGTACCTGTGTATAAGGAGGGGCCTATTGTGAACTGTCTAGCTTTAGGCCAATCTCTATTGTGCCTGTCTTTGGTAATATTTATAAGGCAGTACTGTTCAGGCAATTGTATCATTATTTTGAGTCACACTCTCTTCTGGTACCGGGCCCAGTATGGTTTCAGGGGGAAGAGGTCTACTGTTTCAGCAGTGGCTTCTCTTTTGCAGACTATAATGAGTGCCTATAAGCAGTCCTGTTCCTTGTTGTTCTGTGACCTATCACATGCTTTTGACACGGTGCAACAGAAATTCTTATTAAAAAACATGTATGTACCTTGGAGGGGACGCACTCAGGGTACTTGTTTCTTATCTTGCTAATAGACAGCAGGTGGTTACTTGGAATGGAGCTTTATCCACAACCTAAATGGTGAATCATGGGATACCCCAGGGCTCTGTTTTGTGGCCTCTGTTATTTATAGTAGATATAAATTATTTGCATTATGAACTATCTGGGAATGTCTGCATGTTTGCGGATGATTCCACCCATTTTACATCAATGAGCACCTTTCACCGGACAACAAGCAGTTCTTATCTTCTCTGAAGAGGAAGTGCCGGGAGTTAAAATATGCGTTTGTTTGGTGCTGAGAAGGAAAATTTTTCATAAGGAAAAATGAGGGGGGGAAAGTTCAGAGGGTTGTCTCCTTTCATGAGATAGAAAAACTAAAGTGAACGGATATCAAACACAAAACGACAGGTACTGTGCATGTGTACTTTATTTATATTATATTGTATATATTAAGTAATCAGCATGTAATCTATTCATTTATAAATATATACACTCAACTCCCGATTAACCGTAATCGGAATAACCGCGTTGCGGCTTAACCGGGACACGTTCCGGGAAAAATACATAAAATTAAATGCAGACGGATGCGGTCCTAATTACCGATACAAGTCAATGTTTTCAAAATGTAAATGTAGGTCGATGTTTTTGAGACTGTAGGGCATTTTTCTCGGAAGGAAGCGCGGTAGGGGAGTCACTCATCTCCAGCCGGCAGCCGGGCTCACTCAAGGTCATAGACCCCTTCCCACCCCCTCTTACCCCTCCCGATACGTCAACACTCTCTCACCCGCGTTCCACGCCCCTGATCAGTAGAGCAGTGAAGTGTGACACACAGTGTGCATATTATGGCTACCGCTACTAAACGTAAACGTGTTGTTTTGTCGATCCAACAAAAGTTGGACATTGTTCAAAATATTGAACGTGGTTCCACGGTTAAACAGATGTGTAACCAGTACAATGTTGGCGATAGCACAGTGCGTGATATTTTAAAAATAAAGATAAACTCGTAACTTTTGCATGTTCCTCGGGACTCGAATTTTGGAATGGCCAATCGGAAGACCATGAAAAAATCAACGTTTGACGAACTTGATCAGTGCATGTTGGAGTGGTTTTCGCAGCAACGCGCACAGGGAACTCCGGTGTCAGGACCGATTTGCAAGACGAAAGCAAAGTTTTTTTTTGAAGCTCTCGGAATGGAAGGGGACTTCGATGCATCATCGGGTTGGCTCACGCGATTCAAACTGAGACACGGAATCCGGGATGTGTCTACGAAAGGAGAAATCTTAAGTGGTAACATTGACGCTGCTAATCAGTTTAAAACGGAATTTCAAAAATTTGTGGAGGACGAGGGACTGTTGCTGGAACAAATTTACAACGCAGATGAGTCCGGGTTGTACTGGAAATGTCTACCCACCCGGACCCTAGCATTTAAAAAGGAACACAGTACACCGGGACACAAGGCTTCCAAAGAGCGCATTACAATTATGACCTGCGCTAACGCAACTGGACAACATAAATTGCCCTTACTTGTGATCGGAAAAGCCAAGAAACCTAGATCTTTTAAGGGCACTGGGGCCAAAAATTTACCCATGGATTATTTCAATCAAAAGGCTGCTTGGATGAATTGCGAAATATTTAAAACTTGGTTTGACTTAACATTTGTACCGGAGGTAAAAAAACACTTGAAAGCTCATGGCATTCCTCAGAAAGCTGTTCTTCTCTTGGACAACGCACCTTCCCACCCTAGTGCAACTAATTTGAGATCACCTGATGGAAATATCTTCGTGAAATATATGCCTCCCAATGTTACGGCAATGATACAACCAATGGACCAAGGCGTTATTTCATCTTTGAAACGCAACTATCGCTCAGCTATCCTTCAGAAAAGAATAGAAGAAGGGAACGACCTCAAGAGCTTTTGGAAGGACTTCACAATCTTAGATGCCATCTACGAAGTGCGATCTGTTTGGGAAAAAACCAAACCGCTGACTATCAAACGATCTTGGAAAAAATCATGCCCGACATTTGTGAAGACAATGACTTTCTTGGATTCGACGAGACTGATTTTGTTGTTGAAAAAATCACAGAAGCTATAAAAGATGTGTCAGGAGGAGAGGAAGTGGACGGAGAAAATATACTGCAGTGGTTGGATTGTGATGCGGAAGATCAAGGGTATGAGCTGCTGACAGATGAGCAGATTGTAAACAAGATAACAGGTCCACCTGTCGTGGAGGACGAGAGTGAAAGTGATGAGGAGGGTGGGTCACGTGATCAACAACAAACAACTGTGTTGCACAGTGCTGCACTGGCGAGTGTGGAACAGCTGCTTGAGTACTGTGAGAGTCAAGAAGATGCTTCAATCGCAGACAAAATTGTGTTACGAAAAATGAGAAGTAGAATCAAAAAGAAATGTTTCTCTGTTAAAAAACAGAAAACTGTTACGGATTATTTTCAAAGAAAGTAATTCACGGTATTTTGTGACTTGTAAATATTTTTTTTATTTGATCTTAGTTTTGCCGTGATTTGAGCACCTAAGTACTGTAAATGTTCATATTCTTTGTACTGTATTACATTAACGTGTGTTATTGTGTTCAAATATGTGTGTTAGGCCCTATTCATTCATTGTGATTCCTGTCAAATACAACATTCAGGTATGTTTTTAATGCAATATAAATATGTTAATTACCACCGTTTAATAGGGTTTTGCATTTTAATAACCTTTCCTGTTCATTTTATAGTATTTTGCGGATTAACCGCGATTTTACGTATCCGGGAAGCCTTAACCCTACTTTATCGCGGTTAATCGGGAGTTGAGTGTAAGTAGAAATTATAAATTGCAAATTGATATTTATTATATCATAATTAACTATATTTCTGATTTTTTATGTATTAATTTTGGTTGCTATGCGCATTTATTCTGAAAGCATGATAAATGTTACTTTGTATTTTCTGTTTAGCATGACATGAAATTTACTCCAATCCTTTTACAAATTGTATTCTGTGTACAGCAGCACATGCTTAAATACTATAAAATGTTTTTAAATATTAGTAGGTTTTGTGAATATTTGATTGCAGTAGATATAAGTAATGATGAGCCGAAATATAATAGAAGCTTACTTTTATAGAGGGAGAACACGAATTGTATTTGGTTTAATAATGCAAGTAGCTAAATGACAATTTTGAATTACAGATTAGTACTTATTTATATTGTTAATTAATTGCATTCTTAATTTTCTTTTTATTTGTAGTATACACACATATTTTTGTATGCATGATTAAGGTTAGCTCATAGTTTAGTTTAGCATTAATTTTGTTTCAACTCCTTATTGAAAATATTCGTTTCAAAATACTTAAAACCACAATG
>JAQJVL010003302.1:0-64251 GCA_035578905.1 Stictocephala bisonia
TGTTTTATAAAAAAATTAGGTTAAATATTTAGCCATGGCCAGTTTATATAGCCTTGTCTAGAGCTAGAAATTCAAAGACATTATGGAGGAAATATAAGAATATAAAACAAATAGAACGGTTAATATAGTATATAAACATATTTTTACAACTTTAAAAATTTTAATTTTCAAGCTTTTAATAATAAATGAAATTGTATTGTTGTCCATTTTTAATACCCATTTGTATTTATTATGTTGTTTTAAACCGCAACATTTTGTGGGGGAGCAGCTAGTGTTTTCTTATGGTATACTTGATGTTTTGATAATATTTTCAAAATACATATGGTAAGTAAATAAATTAGTGAGGCAAATTTTAAACTCTTTAAAGGCCAAATCAGCCTATTGGGGTTTTGAGAATCATTAAAAACATACCAATTATTGTGGGAATCGCTAATAACTTATCTGAAATAATTTCTCTGATACATTATAAATTGATAGGTGATTTAGAAGATATGTACAAAAAGTGTTTACTTTGGAGAATGTATAACACTACATTAGACAGACAGACATGCATTCCAATGAATAAAATTAAACGTTTTACAGAGCATAGATGTAGACATGTTTAAATAATTGGGGAAGCACTTATGGAAGAGAAAAAATACTTGTACTGTATGACAAGTGTTCTGATTGTGAACTATAAACTATTTTGATGTTGCTCTGATAAAATTATTTAAACGTATAATGCTATTCTGAAAATTGAAAGGTCCACATTTCAAATAAATTGCTTACACAAATATGAAAAAAAACATCTGATTCTTCATATACAAATAGGTATAAATCGAATACCAAAACATTAGTGAATATTAAAGGATGTAAGGCGATGATAACAGTAAAATTAAAGGATTAAAATTTAAATGTGCTATATGGTCCGGAATCTGAAATTATCTGTAACCTGCAGAGAGATCTGGAAAAATGTGGGTTCTCCTGGGCCAAAGAGTACATTATCGTTAACTGCTGACATTGGCCCCACCTATTGCTTTGAATCCTGTCCGCAGCTATATTGTGTATTGGCCGTATGGATGTAGTGTGAATCTATTATAATAGTTTTTAATGATTGTTACTAATCCTTATGACAGTAAATCTATTCTTATTCTTAAAATCTCTGACAGAGTATCAATAGCTAATTTTGGATTGCAAAAACATACAATTTATAAAGTTGGAACCAATACTGAGTTTCATAATTACTGCACTCCTTGATTGAAAATAGAGAAGATGAAGGGAAACTCCTGTGAAAACTTGACAAGTTATGCTAGTGATTTAGCTTAAGACATGAGATTAAAGCCTTAAAACAAACTCACCAGTCTGTTGTTCGTGTTGTGTTCTACAGCTGCTATCCACAGCCTTAACTAACTTTTCAACTGCTTTGTAACAAAGAGTAGCTAAATTTGATGGCGCTTCTTCCCTTAAAGCTCATTATTTCTGGAGCAGGAACTAACGTGAAAACATCTTGCACATTTGTAACATTTTCAGACCAAAACTGATCCCAAAAACTGTCATCAGAAGCATCAATTGGCTGAAAACAAAAACGTTTTACAGAAATTCTTATTGACATGGGAAAGTAGTAATTACAATAATATAAATATATTTATTTGAATGATTGTACTAGAATAAAAAAAAAGCAATTGATAATTTAACGAAACAATCTAAATCATAGTGTTCATAATATAGAGTTAGACAATCAGTTTATTGAAATCTGTAGTTTTTATTTGTTTTTAGCCTTTTTTATTTTATAAAAAATTTTAATTTGATTGGATATAAATTTGGTTACCAAGTACATGGGGCCAATTTAAATATTTAAAAATTTTTAAACAAGGGAGTTTTATATGTATACTTTTTGATATATAAAGTATTTTGGGCCCACCGGCATTTCGGGCCCCCTATGCCCTGGCGGGGTTTCCAAAACGCTGCAAACATATCCCAAATTTTTCCGAATATATAACTTTAGGGGGGTTTAAAAGCATTTTGAACTCACCTATCTGACAAATTTTGGCCCCATAAACATGTATGTTCGGGGGAAATTTTAGGGCTCCCCAGAGTCAAAACCCATTTAAAAAACCTCAGAAAATTCACCCGGTACTTTTTCCCTTCATATTTCATATGCAACAGTATTTTGGGACCTTCCCTTTGTCAAAGGGAAATTTTGGGGACCCATCCTTTTTGGCACAACAGTACATAAGCGCAAAAATTTTTTAAATTAACCAATTAAATTTTTTTTTGCCCGAAAAAATGGATAGATTTTGAGGGCTTTGGAACAAAAGCTTATGAAAAAACATTTTTAACAAAACAAATTTAAATGTTTTTTTTCCCAAATAACTAAAAGGAAAAAAGTTTTAAAAAATAAATTTGAAAAAAAATCATTAAATTTAAAAAACCAATTACCGGGGTACATTGTATACAAAAAATTTTTTTACCTGAGTAGGTTGCAAGTTTATAAATTTAACAGTTATTTGTAAGTAAAAAATCTTTTCAAAGAACACCCACATTAAAAAAGTAATGAACAGGGTTTGTACCATTATTCCCTTTGGGGTCCCACACGTATCAATTTGGGGTAGTATCTGTGATTATTTTGGGTAGCCCCCCTTTTATAAAACTGGAAAATACCTTTTGATTGCCTTGGGGTAGCCCCCAAAGGTCAATTTGGGGTACCCCACCCGAAAATTCCCCAACCCGATTTTTAAAACGGGCCCCAACAGGGCTGCCCCCCTCTTTTATTACCTCGGGAAAGGAAACCCGGGGTCTATTTTGGGGAAGTAACTTGTGATTTAACCCCGGGGGTTAAGCACCCGGTAAACGGGTTTAAAAAACCCTTTTGATTTTTTTAAAGGGTAGCACCCAAAAAAAGGCCAAAGAAAAAATAAACTAAGTAGCCACCACAAATTTTTGGGGTAGAAAACCAAAATTAAAATTAATTTAGTCCCTTGGGTGATTACTTTTGGGAAAGCCCCCCCGGGGTTCAAAGTAAAAAAGGGTGGCCCGTTTTTCCTCCCCCGAAAAATTCCCTTTATAAAACTATTTTTTTGGGTTTAAAATGTCAAATTTTTCGTTCCGTGTAAATAATTTTAAGTACAACTTAAAAGGGGTTTGTGCCCCAAATTTTAGGGCCCCCGTCTTGTTTTGCAAAAAGGGGTAAAATCCGTCCAGTTTGCGAAAAAAAAACCCAACCCAAAAATTTAATATTTTTTCCAGTTAGTCCATAAAATTTAAAAAAATGTGCTGAAATTGTTGTGGAAAAATGGGGCCATCCTTATGAGTTTATTTCCTTTTTGCTACCCAACAAAACAAACCCGTGCTAAAGTGTCCCGACTTTGGGTTAAGAAATAGAATTTAACATAAATTTTTGAATATCCCTATAAAAATATTTTAAAAACGAATTATTGTTAATTATTTTTAACAAATTTAAAAAACATACGTTTTTTTAAAAAAAATATGTTCAGGAAAAAACCCTGACAAGTTTTTTTTAAATTACCACTGTCCTTTATTTTACCATGTTTTAAATAAAAACTTTATCCTAGCTACAAGTACTTGCAATGTGATCAGTTATTTCCCGGAGACGTTTTTTTTGTTCAAAAAATCAAAAAAAAGTAAAATGGAATTTAAAAATTTCCCAAAAAACCCAAAATTCCTTTAAAACCCGTTCAAAACGTGAAAAATTAAGGGGGAAATTTTGGAGTAATTTTAATGGTTGTAAATTTTTGATGAAACAGTAAAAACTAGTTTAAAATTTTCCCGGGTAATTTTTGTTTCCCAAATGGGATAAAAAATTACAAAAAATTTGAAACTTCAAATTTTTTTAACTTTAACAACCAAACGAGTTAAACCATAAAAAGGGTTATTTGGACTTATCACAGGCCCTTTTAAATTTCTTAAAAACAAAACCTTCAAACTCGGGTACACATCTTTTAAATTGCGCCAAAAGAAATTAAGAAAAATTTTACATTAGAAAATATTTTTAAAATGTAAACGTAAAAGAAATTTAAACACGTTAAAAGAAAACCCTTTTTTAAACCTTCAGATTTGAAAAAAATTTTTTTTAAATTCAATCTATATAAAATCAAATTCCGCAATGAGGGCCCCAAACATTGATTTTAATGGTCAAATTCGATTTTTTTTTTTCCGCGTACTGCTCTAATCTTAATTCCGAACTAAAAAATTCCATGCCCCAAACCATTCATATAGGTGCAGTGGAATGGTCCCCCTCCCCCACCCATTATTGTAGGGTGGTGCACCAAACCCCCCCCAACCCCTCCCCCTCTATCTGGGTTTCCCAAAAAACCCCCAAGGGTACAAGTTTTGGGTGGTTGTTGGGAAAACCCCCACTGGTACATAAGTGGGGTAGGGTGGGCTAATACCACAGCGTGTATGTAGGGGTCAATCCACCTTAACCGTGGGGGGTTTGGGCCCTATACATCCGTACTAGTAAAGGTGGCTGGAAGGTTGGTTCTTTTCACCAAAAACGTTTTGATAAAGTAAAAAAGACCATTATTTCAAAACTACCGTCCGTGCATGGGTGGTTTGAGTAGGTATTTTTATTCACTAAAAAGGGTTGTTGGGTATTTGGGGCCCTGCCCAATCCCCCTCAAACCGGGGTTTCTTAATTCAAAATTGGACGGTTTGGGTGGGCCAGTGGGTCAATACCCCCGTTTTTTGTTTGGGTGTGTGAGAGGTCCAAATCCCCCCCCAAATTTCCCGTGTATGGGTGGTCGGGGAAGGTCATTTATCAACGAACTTATATGGTGGTTTCCCGGGGTTTTACAATTTTTACGTGTGTATATGAGAGGGTTGCAGGGTGTTCCCCCCCGTTGTGTATGTATTTTGGGGGGTCCATACGTTTAGCGTTTTTAAACCCCCCCGCCCCCGCAATAAAAGGTGATCGGGAAAACGAATCAAAAACCCCCCGGGGGGGCCAAACCCAAAGTTTACCACCCTGCGGGAAAGGGACTACTCATGCTAACCCCCCTTCGGGTAGACCCTTTAGTGATTAAACCTCCCGTGGTTGTTTTAAATATTTTTGTCTGGGGTAGAACAAGGTTTTTTTGTTGCTTCCATACGTATATGGAAAAGGGGGGTTTTTAATCTTTTCCCCCCTTATTTGGGGTTGGTTTGGGTTTTCCCCGAAGGTAAAAAAAAGCAAAACCAGTTTTATTGGGAAAATTCAATGTGTTTTTCTGACATATCTGATTTGACCTATGGAACCTTTAACGTCTGAAAGGGAAAAATTTTAAACATACAACATTACCAAAATTTTTGTTTTTAAAGGCGCAGGAATTTTTTTCCAAACCCAAGTAGAGCAAATCTTGAAAACTAATTTAAACCCTTTAAAAGGGCCCCCCAACCAAAAAAGTAAAATGTAAATGGGTTTTAAAGGGCCATAACAATTAAAAAAAGCGTTTTTTTTTCCTTTCTCGTTCACAGAAACAAAATCCGTAAAATTTTTTTTTTAACGAAACTCAGGTTTTTGTTAACAATTCCTTTTCCCCCTTAAACCCGAGGGGGAAAATTTTAATAAAGCTTCGGGGGGCCCCTTTACAAAAATCCCTCAAACGGTTCAAGTTTAAATTTCCTTCTTTTAAAAACTAAAACCCGCAATCGTTTCCAGAAACCTTGCGAAATCTCCAAAACCAAAAGGGGGGGGGTTTCTTTTAAATATATATCTGGTTGGATCCTAAAAAAACTTAAAAAAATAAACTAATGAGTAAAGGGGCCCACATGGGCTATTTTTTAGTCTTTTTTCCCTTCCCCCTTTTGCAAACACCCTATTAAACCCAAAATTTTGGGTCCCCAAACCCAAATTTAGGTTAATTTACGATTTTCCCAAAATGCTGATGTTTTGGCTAAGATACCCTATTCTTTTAACCCCCAAAACGTGGTTAAGAATACTAAAAACACAACAGAAAGGTACTAAACACCCCCATTGTTTAAAAACATTTTGCATGCTGTTCCCCCTTTTAAAAATCCCAAAGGTTTATTTAATGGGCGTTTTTTAACCAAATACCTTTCCCCAAATTTGTACCCTTAAATCTTCTCTATAATAGTTTTTACAAAATGACCAATCCCCAAGATTGTATTATGTAAGGAGAAAGAATGGGGTTGCATATTGGATATACTAAGGCCCTTATTTCCAAACCTTACGTCTATAAATGTTTTTCCCTCCCTCCCTGCCCTTTCCAATAGGGGCCCCCCTACAAAATACGTATTGATCCCTTTGCCCATCTTAAAAAATTTTGAATAAAAAACCCGCCATTATTTTTTTACAAACAAAATCTATAGGAATTTTTTAACTTTCCCAAACGGGTTTGTCAAAAATTTGGGGCCAAAAGAATGTTGCCGGGGACAAAAAAAGGAACTTATAACTTTTAATTACCTTTTGGGAATAAGGAAAAACAAAAAAAGGACTCTACGATTTATCGGGGGTATCTAAAAGTCCCCGCAGTAAAACTTTTCTGTTTATTTTTCCAATTTAAAACATATTTTTTGTTCCCCAATTCTCCTTCTAAAACCCACATTATAAACCTAAACAATAAATGATTTTTTCCAAATTTTTTTGGGGAAAACATATGTAGTAGAGGGATACGAAGTTTTTTAAAGTACCCCTTTTAAAACAGTCATTATGAATTCTTACCCCAAAGGTGTTCCCCGGTTTTCAAAATTTAAAAAAAGCCCAAATTAACTCTTATTTGTTTTCAGGACAGTTACTAGACATCCTTGTGCCGTCAGACATAAAACTGTCATACAATGCATATTGCCAATCTCTGTTTTTGTGCGGGAATATTGCTTGGGGTGGTGTTTTCAAATCAATATTCGGTTCATTAAACGTCATAAAATTCGATAATAAAACCCACAATGGGTGAAAATAGAAGCTATCTTATAGACATTTTACTCGAAGAATTCAAGGTATTATTTGTTCGACAGCTATATAATAAATTTACTCCATTTATACTCTTAAAAACACTTTATTTAAAAACAATTATTATTTTACTTGATATTCTCAAAACACTTACATACAACGATAGACTTAAAAAGTTACTCATTAACCAACTTTCATTTCATAATGTAACATCTTTTAGAAATATTCCAAATGAACTCAAAGGATTTCAGAAACTTAAGCTTTAACGTACAAAAGGAAAGTAACTGCATGGTTTGTTGACCTTGGGAGAGGGTGCATCGGAGTTGAGTATCGCATACCAGTTTATTGATAAACTAACATTCTGGCCTCTATAATCTATTCACCACTCAAACCGATACCATACCTAATCAGACATATTTGTTCTACTATGAATTTGTCGTGTTTGTTTTATTTTTCCCCTAGTTTTCTGACCTTAGTTATATTCTTGTTTATGACTTACTCCAATTTTCTTGCACTAGTAACCATTATTTTTTCAATTAGGTTATATTATTCGGTTTAAAAATCACAATTATGATAAAATTTCTGGATAGATCCATGTATATAAATTGTAACCCATCCTGTTTTGTATATATTATGAATTTTTACATAAATTCAATTATTTCTAATTTCTTTGTCTTGCATAAAAATGATCTTAAGAAATTTACTCATGCCCACGCACAAGGCTTATTTATCTAAGTGGGCATAATTGTTTTCTCCAATGTAAAATATATTTTCTAAACTATGAATTATTGTTTTGTGAATAGTAATGTAGTTATAATTATTTTTTTGTATGTAAAATGGAGGATTGGATTTATTTTTTATTTGTTTTTTTGTATTCTTAGGCTTCCTGTATATTGGCAATTCTATTATTCAATTGGGGGAATTCCCTGGAGTGTAAAAGAGTTCTGTTGCCCAAAATAACATAACACGAAAATTAGTCTAGTTTAGTACATTGATAATTCTACTAATATACAAAATAAAAATACTAGCTTATGATTTTCAAACATAAAACACTGATAAAAAATGTTAAAGACTTGTATACGTTAATTACATGATCCAAAGTTTTAAGGTTTTTCATAAGGAATGCCTATAAAAATTAGCATACTATCAATCTTCCTCCAATTACTGAATAATCTTAGAACTATTACTTGTTATTGATTCCTGATTGCTAAGTGCTGTTGAAAACAATTACAAAAAAATGTAAACACACATAACAGAAGTAATGCGTTATTTTCAATATGGGTCAATTAATTTATCATGATAGGATCATGCTTATAGTTAATTATGAAAATACTTTGCAAGATATCTCATCTATGTGATATTATTATTTATTTATTTCTCTTTTAAATACAGGGGCTGTACATGTGAGAAGTAATTTTTCTTATCTACTAAAAAAGCTATTATGTAGTGAAAAATAGTGGAAAACAATATTTAACTTATTAAGGTTATTTAATGTAATAATCACATTTGAAAAGAACCTAAAACAATTTTCAATTTGAGACTCATCATTTAGTTAACTTATAAACAAAAACCAAATAATTGGATTCGTAAGAACGGTACTCGTTATCAGCTGACTCTCTGACAGACGTGGCCCACAAACATTCTGTCACGTATTTGCAGCTGTAGACGCATCAATGATATGATAAGGAATGGGCCTTGCTTTCCCGCGCTCGCCCAGCCACGTGTGGTGAGATCATCGCCACCTATCACAGACTTCTGAAAATTAGTAAGGCTTGTAACATCTTCATGATCTGCGAGGAAGGTATCATTTACCGTTAAGAAGGTAATTCCTGACCCTGTACTAAGATACTCACCAAACACTCTACCAAAGTGAGACCGTACAACCTCTCCCGTTCTTCTATTAAATAGATGGTCACCCTCTAAACCTCCCATACATGTATGGTGATATTAACCCACCCACCCCAGTTCACGTGTGAATGTATTCACCCACCCACATACCATTACACGTAATAATGATATTTAACTACCCGCCTACCAAACACGTACGTTGATATTGGCCCACCTCACCCCATACACGAACGTTGGAACGGTCCTACCCACCCACCCAAATACGTACAGTGTTATTGGGTATTGATTGATCCACCCATCTACCCACACACGTTTGGTGGGTAATCCCACTCATTAAATCCATACACGTATGATATTGGCCTAGCCACCCACCAACACATGTATTTCCTGTGTTGACTCCCCTACCACTTATACACGGGCAGTGGTGAGGGACCTTCCAACCTACATAGTAACATCATTATTGGTAAATCAGTATTATTGGGAAATTTCCAAAAACAAATCAGTACCATCGAACGGAATGCATTGGAGAGTGGGTGAATCAGCACCAACATATGTGTATGGGTTGGAGAGTTGGTTAATTCCCCAATCAATTCCACTATCACGTATATGAGAAGGTGAATGGAACAATGTACTGAATAAATGGTTGGGTAGGTAGGTCAATATCATTGTACGTGTTGGGTAGGTGGGCGATAATTTAAGTGCGTAATAGTGGTTGTATCAATACCACTGTACTATTTTGAGAGTGGGAGAGTCATTTTAGTGTACACTTGGGTCAATAGGTATACATGGTACCCAAGTTAATCATACGGAGCCCTCAAACCCCCGTAGAGGTTTTATAAATACACAGGTGGCTTGGTAAGGTTATCAAAGACTACTGAAATAAATCAGTGGCCTATCCCAGATGATCCTGGGTTGATCACCTAAGATCACGGGCTACCAAAGGTTATCACGGGTAGCTATTATAAATGATCTCGGGCTACCAAAGTAGGTCAGTAACGACCGAAGTTTATCACGAGAAACTATCCGTACTGTCAGTGGCTACTCAATTTTTGATTACGAGTGCCGAACCAAAATGAGCACGAGTTACCAAAGATGAACAATGGCTAACCAAGTTGACCACGCGTAGCTACTGAAAGTTATCACGGGTACCATAGTAAATGTGATTACTTTCGGAATTATTCATTATTCATTTCTAAGACGCCGATCGTCAAGATATGGGCGAATATGAGGAGTGAAAGAGTGTGATGAGTGTTGATTGAACGAGTGTTGTCATTATTACTATCTGAGTTCGACTTAGTTAATAAAGGACTATTTATTAATATACCAATGGCCAGGGCAACTATGGAATCCGAACCACGTAGTGTTGGTCTGATTTTCAGCTGACAAGTCTGACACTCAGTTCTCTTTCCTACAAAACATCTGAACCTTGACTACCATCCAACATGGATACCCAAGACTTCTCTAGTAGTGTCCACGTCGGTCGCAACCATTGAGTGGACGCCGTGTCGGTATTAAAAGGACTTAGCATGGAAACCTATCGCCTTCAACCTCCCAAACACTTTGTCTCCAAGTTGCTGGGTTTAAAAAAAACAAATGGTCAAATTCAAATTTACTATGAAATTAAACACATAAAGTTATCATACAATCATCCGGAAGCAGAGCTTGGACACTCTGGCTGTGATAAGGTCATTTTTTTATTCTAAAAATACTCCAAAATAACATGTGATTAACACCCAGCATAACACTATTTTTTTCTTGTACTTGAATTAGAAAACTCATTTACAATTAATTTCTAAAACTTGCTCCTTTAAATCTAGTTTTCTTTTGCTTTGAGGCCTCTAAAGGTCATGTGACGCTGCTTTCAAGGATCTAGTTTATCTAAGGCGAGTATCGATTTAAACGAAAGGTGACTCATTTGATATATTTTTATTTAGATACCTTTCAGAATAAAAGTGCCGGGCTTTAGTGCGTTTAGGTAGATCCATATCAATCATATCTTGAAAAGAATAGTTGTGTGGCATTTTAAATAAAAAAAAACTTTTAAATATTCTACTGCACAACGTACATATAAATGCTAAAACCTTTGTCTTTAGATAAGACCACTGTACGTGGATGGGTGGACGTGTGTGGGAAGGTTGATGGGTGACCAATAGATTCACTACCACTGTGCGAACTCACCCTTGCCTCATTTCCTTTAATTTCTCCACCGTGTGTCAGCTTGCACTTGAACTGCCAATGCAGTAAAGGACTTGGGTCTGGAGTAATGAAGGAATTAATTGCTGAATGGATTTGAAAACAGTAAATTTATCATTGTAAGACTTTGTCCCACTAGCCTATAACAATTCAATGGTAAAGATTATTATAACTTATCTAATTTCAACTTGCCCACCCATACATGGAAAGTGGTATTGACTCACCCGCCCAACTATACACATACAGTGTTATTCACCCACCCTACCACACATAGAGGTTCAGAGAAATTGACCAACCAACCCACCTATACTCTTACAGTGGTTATCCCCCAACCCGGTTGTCAGATTCTTAAATTGATTACGGTTGGTTACGATTGATACCCAAGCCAGACCTGGCAACTTATAAATCAAGGTGACGCAAAATTTATGAGAATCACGCATTCAAAAGTCACCTTACGCTCTCACGCAAGAAACCTCAAAACTCACGCAGTTTAAAAGAGTTGCGAGAAGCTACAATAATGTCACTATTCCTTGCTATATGTCATGGGTAAATGAACAGACAGTGACGTTACTGGGAGTTAAACGTGACGTGACACTAACACAGGCAGTACAGTAATTAATTTCCAACACTGTTTAAGTGTATACTAAACAAAAAATTAGTTTAGTTTGTCTTTCAAATAACACGTTGTTAAAAGTGGAGTACCAACTATTTATACTAATCTGATCTTTTTTGTGTTTCTCATGACGTAATATTGTTACTGTCATGACCCTTTGGATTGTTTTTCTGTTGTTTTTCACGTAATAGCACGCATTTCTCTTCATCTAATTTAGGAAACCTCCGCATTGATACATCTCAAGGTTGACAGCTGCTCAGCTGATCACAGGTTACTCCCCAAACTGATCAAAGATGGGTGTACCGGGTCTTTGACCGGTACATTACGTTTTTTTTCGTCGTTGTCTGCCAGGCTGCCTGAGATTCGCTTTTGCCCGGCGATTTGCGTACTTTGGTGGCCGTTGGACTCGGTCGTTCCGTGTTCCAGCTTGAGTCGGTCCGGTTGGCCAGTTTTTCTAGTCGTTTCCGTGCAGCTTTCGTCAAGTCATGGTTGCCGGCTGAGAGACACTAAAACGTAAGTGTTCATTTGTAATTCCTAATATCTAATCACCCTTTTGGTGAGAATATTTTGTTTCAATAATATTAATCGTTCTTGCTTGTGTTTTCAGAGTTTTGTTAAATTTTGTGTTCTTTGTCTAGATGTTTCTCAGACTAGGTTAAAGCCATGTGCTCCATGTTACTTTTACCGTTAATGCTTTTTATATCTGCCTTTACTGTCAATAGTAGTTCTGTATAATGTTTTGTTGAGCCTTTTTACAGTTGTAGTTACCGATTTACCATATTTTTTGTTCTTTGCCAATAACCTAGCCTAGCTGTACCCTTTGATTTTCATGTTATAACCTATTGCTCATGTATCCATAGCCTAGTTTTCAGTTTGTCATTTTTAGTTCCATATACGTAATTACGTCTTTTATAATTTGTTAAATTTGTAAATTGGTTTTAAATCTAGTTTCCAACATAATTATTCATAGCCTAAAAATTGATCTTTTATGTTTCTAGTGTGAGCCAATCATGTACAATTTTGTCTGTTTCCATTTTGGTTTGCCATGTCTGTATTAGGGGTTATGTGTAGTATTGTTGTTGTGATGGCTGGACTGTGTTTAATGGCTGTGTTTGACCTTGCAGTCCAGGGTCCTCGAGTGGGACGTTCAGCCCTCGGCCTGCCGTCCGGGGAAGGTCGACCTTCTGCACTGCCTGCCTGGCCTGAGGACCAAGTCGTAGAGCACATGTTGCGACTAAGCTGTCATTCCCTACATCTGGGTGTTTTCTTCAGTCCTCAGGTCAGTTCGTTCCATCTTTTTCCCGGCGGCTGAGCTGGGGGTAGTGAATTTGTGAAATTAAAAGAAAAATAAAGGTGCCGAACTATTGAGGTGGCCTAGGCCTAAACTTGAACAGTGATTCTATTCAACACAGCCATTGGGGACTTATATATTTTTTTTTACTAAAGGAATAAAAACCGTTAAAATATACCAAGAACTTTTAATGTTAATATTTATTGTTATTTAGTTTAATTAGTTTATTTTCTTGTTACATTTGTTGAGATTTTTATATTTGTTAGGTCCCCATTGTTAAATCCTGTTATTATTTATTTATATGTTTAGGCCTAGTTATTGTTATTTATTTTGTTTGTTAAGTGTATTAGGGGGTGCTTGGAAGTGAATTTTTACTCAAACGGTACCGTGTTATATTTTCTTTTAAATTGTTTAGTTTTTCAACTCACCAAAAGGGGATTATGGTGCTTTTGCTTAACTTCTAATTCGGAGCTGCCCAGGGATTCCGGCTTACTCCCTGGCCCGGTGGAATTATGGGATTTGGGCTAAATTGCCGGTTTAATTGTGGTTTGCCAGAAGTTTTGTAAATTTTCACTTTTGGGGCTTAAAATTTTCTTACGTTTTGGGTGTCTCTGGCTAGGCTGCAGATAGGCCATGTAATTGTTCACTTTGGTAGTTGTTGAGTTTGTTGTTTTTGTAGCGTTTGTTCTTATGGTGTATTATCTTGTTAATTTCAGTGTTTATTGCTATTTATTTAAGTGCGAATTAAGATTGTGGCCTTCTGCCGTTTGGATTAATTAATGTTTTCTGGTTTTCATGATAATAAACTAGTTTTGCTCAGCTGCCGAGTTTTATTTTGACCCTCCAACTGCCACCCGTGATCCCATCGCTCGTCTTGTTTTGAGCCATCCCCCAGTTGGCACGCTTACCAGCTTTGGTGGGGGGATGGGTCTCAATTGGTAGCAGAGCGTGGTTGCCTAAAAAAAAAAAAAAATTGTTCTCTCTTGGTTGTTGACAGTGGGTGTTTGCCTGTTAGTAGGCCATGGTTGGCCGACCTACCGTCAAGGTGTCTTGGTATTGTATAAAAAAAAAAAGGAAACAAATAAATAATTATTTAAAAACAAAAACATTTAAAAACCAAATAAATAATTTAACTTGTATATATAAAAAAAAAAAACCTAGGCAATCCGCTTGGTTACTTTGTTGAATGGGTTTCATGGGTGGATTGGAGTGGTCGGCAGTGGCTCGGTAGGCTGAGGGTTTTGTTCGTCTTGGACCCTGGAGTTGTCGTTTTTTGTGTATATTGTTGAGAATTGTTGCGTTAGAGAAGGCCTGTCTGCAGAATGTTGCCCTCCTGGTGAAGGAGGAGTTGATATTTGAGTTGAGGTCGCGTGGTGTGACTCCGGAGGGTGATGTTCTGAATCTCCGGAGGTTGCTGCGGGAGCAGTTGTCCGCGGGTACGGCGGTGGATTGGTCTGATCTACTGGAGGTTGGTGATGAGTTGTCTGTTTGTAAACGTAAGGTGGAAGATTGGGAAGGGGTTTTAGAAGATTTGCAGGTGGAACCTCCAGTAGGTCGTGACCGGGCCTGCCGTCTTGCACGTTTGGGGCATCTGCTTGCCCGTTTAAGGCTGGTCAACCGGGCACCGGGGTTGGAACCGTCGGATAGGGCGTGGATCTTGGAGAGTGTGGCTAGGCTGGATGAGATTTTTCAGGCACTCTCCGGTTCCACGACTCCTACGGGTCTGGGTCGGCGGCCTAATTTCGCGCTGTCGCCTAATGTGTCGAGGCCGCAGGCTGAGACAACGGCTCTCACTGTGCCTGAGGTTCCTTCTGAGCCTGCAGGCGTTTCTGTTGAGGTTGCTTGTGGTTCGGCTCCAGCTGCCGTTCCTTCTGCTTCTTTGTGTTCACCTGCTCTTCTGCAGCTGAGCTACCACAAGCTACCTAACCCTCTCACGCCCATGATCCAGAATCTCCCTGTGATCGATGGGATGGATCCTGAGGAGCTTCTTAAGTTTCTTGTGGCCTTTCTCAGACTTAGTGAGATGCCCGGCATGCAGGCTGGGGACTTGCTTCGTCTGATTTTCCCTTATTGCAGAGGTCCCGTTGGGGAGTTGCTGAGTTCTGTCTTGGCCAGTGATGCCTCGGTGGACTCGTTCCATCGAGAGTTACTTTCGTCGTTTCTTCCCATTCGACTCAGGAAGAGGATGGTCATGGACAGATTTTATCGGTCGCAGGGTAGGGGCGAGTCTCTGGCAGCCTATGTCTCTTCAGTCAAGGAAGCTCGTCAAGCGTTGCGCCTCACACTTTCGGAAGCTGACACCGTTCGTGTCATCCTGGATGGCATTTCGCCTGAAGAACGGTGTAGGCTAGTTTTTGCTGGTGTTCCTTCGACTTTTCGGGAGCTGCATCAGCTGTGCATTGTTTCGCGCAGCGTGCAGTTCTCAGACCAGCAAGGGAGGGATTCTGAGAGTCATCGTGCTCTCCCCACCCGTCGACCGGCTATGTCTTTAGGTGTGAGTCAGCCAGTGGAGGGTCGTGGTTCTCGGCCTCCGGTTGTGTGTTTTGCTTGTGGCCAACCTGGTCACATTCGACGTGACTGTCCACGTGCTCGAGGTCGTGGGGCGGGAAACGTTCAGCGCGGGGGGTTGCCTCCACAGTAGCTCCCCGCGTTGTTGCGACTGACCGTGGCCATTTGCCTCTGACACGTGCCCATAGCAGGAGTGTCGGGGATTTTTCGGGCCTTGCTGGCATGGCTTCCCTGGGACTTAGTGCGGTCACCTCGGTGTGTCCTGGCGTTTTTGTTTCTTTTGGTGGTACGGTGTGTCGAGCCCTTCTTGATTCTGGTTCGGCATGCAGTATCATCAGCCTTTCTCTTTTTGAGTCCCTTGACGCCTTAGGACTTGTCAGGCACACCGAGCCCTCTTCTGTTACTTGCTGGACGGCATCCCAAACTACTCTACCTATAATTCTAAAGGCGTTTTTCCATTTTAAGATTGAAGGATTTTCCTGGAGGTGGGGTTTTCTTGTTGCCAAGGACCTGGCGGTTTCTTGTATCCTAGGGGCAGACTTTATCTCTAAGAGTGGTATGGTGCTTGACCTCCAGAAGCGCCAGATGTTTTTCAAGTTTAATCGGCGAGTTTTGGTGCCTCTAGTAGGTGATTCTGACTGCCCTCCTGCAGTCAGAGAGGTGGGTTGTGAGCCCGAACAACCCAAGGTGGATCCAGTTGGTCATCTCCCCCCTGAGCAGGCGGAGGCCATTAGGAGGCTGTGTTTGCGGTTTCCTGATGTGCTTACACCGGAGCTTGGGGTCACTTCTCTTCTGGAGTATGAGATCCACCTCACCGATTCTCAGCCAGTTAGAAGTCATCCGTACAAACTTGCTCCCCCAAAGATGGAGGTTATGAGGGCTATGATTGAAGATCTTCTGAGCAAGGGTGTGATTGAACCGTCTCGTTCTGCTTATGCCAGTCCAGCTTTTCTTGTGCCCAAGCCTAATGGTAAGTCTAGGCTTGTGATGGATTATCGGAGGCTCAACGCTAAGGTCGCTATTGACTCGGTACCTCTGCCTGATTTGCATTCTGCGTTTGATTGGTTCGGTAAGGCTAAGTTTTTTCAGTGTGTTTGATTTGAACCAGGCCTACCATCAGATTCCATTGAAGAAGGAATCACGGCCTATGACTAGCTTCTGTGTTCCCTGGAATCTTTACCAGTTCACTAGGGTTCCTATGGGTCTTGCTGTGGGGGCCCAGACTCTTACTCGTCTGCTTGATTCCATCTTCCATGATGTGAAGTTCAAGTTTGTCTTCAATTACCTGGACGACCTTCTTGTCTACAGTGAGACTTTCGGGGAACACATGCAACATCTGGAGGAAGTTCTTAGTCGCCTTAAATCAGCTGGCCTTACCGTCAATCCAGAGAAAGTCACTTTTGCTCGTCCTGAGATTTCTTTTCTGGGTCATCTTATCTCTTCTCGAGGCGTCTGCATAGATCCTGCGAGGACCCAGGGCATTCGGGAGTTTCCTCCTCCCAGAGATGCCAAGGGGATTGCACGTTTTGTGGGGATGGTGAATTTTTACCGTCGCTTCATCCCTAACGTGGCCGAGCTTGCTGCCCCGTTGAACGAGCTGCGAAAGAAAGGTGTCCCTTTTGTGTGGGGCCAAGCTCAGCAGACTGCCTTTGATGCTCTCAAGGAGGCTATCATGCAACCTCCTGTCCTGCGTATGCCTGATTTCAGCAGAGAATTCATTCTTCAGACTGATGCCTCCTCCTCCGCCATTGCTGCTGTTCTTTCTCAGGAGTTTGATGGGGTCAGGCAGCCCATCGCTTTTGCTTCGAGGACGTTGTCTCACCAGGAACAGAAAGCTTCTTCCATCTATGAGTTAGAGTGTCTGGCTGTTGTCTTTGGTACGGACAAGTTTCGGCGTTTCTTGGAACACGCTGAGTTCTTGCTGGAGACTGACAATCAGGCACTATCTTGGCTTCTTGCCCATCCCCGACAGCTTGGGAAAATTGGTCGCTGGGTGGTCAAAATTTCTGCTTTTAAGTTCCGAGTCCAACATCTTAGGGGTACCCAGAATGTCATCGCGGATGCTCTTTCCCGCATGTATCACGAACCCAGTGATCCACCTACTGAGGCTGTTGCTCAGTGTGGTGCTGTTCTTCTGGATTTTCCTCTGGCTTTTGACGACCTACTGTCCCATCAGCAGAAAGATCCCGAGCTGTCAGTCATCTTAGGTGAGCTTCAAGAGGGAGGTGCCCACCCTCCCTATTTTCTGTCCAAAGGGGTACTCTGTTGCCGTCCTCGACAGAGGGGTGAACCCCGTGTAGTGCTGCCTAGTCATCTAGTACCGATGGTCTTTCAATATTATCACTCTTCTCTTGTGGGCGGTCATCTTGGCATTCATAAGACCATCGCTAAGATTCGTAGGTACTTCATCTGGAAGGGCATGGACCGGGATGTTGCGGGCAGAGTGCGGGCTTGTCACCTGTGCTCTCTCAGCAAGCCTAGTCAGAATGCAAGGTTAGGGTTGTTATCTTCTGAGGTGGCCGAGCGTCCTTTTGAGAAGGTGTTCATCGACTACGTGGGTCCTTTTCCCTGTAGCAAGTCAGGTAGCTCCTACCTACTTGTTTGTGTGGATGCTTTCTCGAAGTTCGTTTGGCTTTTCCCACTTCGGAGTGCTACGGCTAAGCTCACCATCCGTGCTCTCCAGTCCCAACTCTTCCAGCACTTTGGGGTGCCTTCCACTCTTGTGTCCGACAACGGTAGCCAGTTTACCTCACACGTGTTTCGTAGGTTCTGTTTTGGCAATGGTATCAGACATGTGACTACCTCTCCTTATTACCCACAGCCTTCTCATGCAGAGCGGTTCAACCGCAATCTTCGGTCTGCCCTTATTACCTTCCATGCTGAGAAGCAGAACACCTGGGATGAGAGTCTCTCTTGGCTCCAGCTTGCTTTTAATTCTTCCAAGCATGAGAGTCACAATGCCACTCCCTTCGAGATTCTACATGGCTACCCTCCTAACAAACCTTTGTCCAACTTGTGGAGGCTAGAGGATCTTCTACCTACGCCAGGTGCCACTGACGTAGTGTCCACGTGGCGGGCTGCTCGGCGCAACCTGCTACGTGCTAGAGAGAGAGTGAGGAGGAGGTATGATAAGGGTCGTACTCCTAACCCTTTTCAGGTTGGAGATCTGGTTCTTTGTCAGGCTCACCCGGTCAGTTCGGCCGCGGAACGAAGAGCTGCAAAGTTGTGCTATCGGTGGTCTGGTCCCCACCGCATCGACAGGATTTTGTCACCGGTGACTGCTCTGCTGGTTGATCCCCAGTCAGGCAGGGTGTTTAGGAAAGCCCATGTGTCCCAGCTTAAGGCTTTCCGGGGAACGGTTGATCCAGGAGTTGGTGTTCCTGGGGGTTTCTTGGGGCAAAGAGATTGATCACCTCTGCGCCCTAGGTGGCTGTTCTGAGAGTCTCTCTCTCTCTCTCTTTTTTCTTGTCGGGCCCGACAGTCAGGGTAGTTTGCTCCCTGTTCGAGGGGTTTCCCCTCTTAGGTTCTCTTGGGCGTCCTTGGAACACCACTCTTCGGAGGTCTTCTTCGTCTTCTGTTTGGTTCCCTGAGGTACCGAGTTTTCTCCCCTGCCTGGGTGTGTTGAGTTTTGCAGAGGGAGGTTGTACCGGGTCTTTGACCGGTACATTACGTTTTTTTTCGTCGTTGTCTGCCAGGCTGTCTGAGATTCGCTTTTGCCCGGCGATTTGCGTACTTTGGTGGCCGTTGGACTCGGTCGTTCCGTGTTCCAGCTTGAGTCGGTCCGGTTGGCCAGTTTTTCTAGTCGTTTCCGTGCAGCTTTCGTCAAGTCATGGTTGCCGGCTGAGAGACACTAAAACGTAAGTGTTCATTTGTAATTCCTAATATCTAATCACCCTTTTGGTGAGAATATTTTGTTTCAATAATATTAATCGTTCTTGCTTGTGTTTTCAGAGTTTTGTTAAATTTTGTGTTCTTTGTCTAGATGTTTCTCAGACTAGGTTAAAGCCATGTGCTCCATGTTACTTTTACCGTTAATGCTTTTTATATCTGCCTTTACTGTCAATAGTAGTTCTGTATAAGGTTTTGTTGAGCCTTTTTACAGTTGTAGTTACCGATTTACCATATTTTTTGTTCTTTGCCAATAACCTAGCCTAGCTGTACCCTTTGATTTTCATGTTATAACCTATTGCTCATGTATCCATAGTCTAGTTTTCAGTTTGTCATTTTTAGTTCCATATACGTAATTACGTCTTTTATAATTTGTTAAATTTGTAAATTGGTTTTAAATCTAGTTTCCAACATAATTATTCATAGCCTAAAAATTGATCTTTTATGTTTCTAGTGTGAGCCAATCATGTACAATTTTGTCTGTTTCCATTTTGGTTTGCCATGTCTGTATTAGGGGTTATGTGTAGTATTGTTGTTGTGATGGCTGGACTGTGTTTAATGGCTGTGTTTGACCTTGCAGTCCAGGGTCCTCGAGTGGGACGTTCAGCCCTCGGCCTGCCGTCCGGGGAAGGTCGACCTTCTGCACTGCCTTCCTGGCCTGAGGACCAAGTCGTAGAGCACATGTTGCGACTAAGCTGCCATTCCCTACATCTGGGTGTTTTCTTCAGTCCTCAGGTCAGTTCGTTCCATCTTTTTCCCGGCGGCTGAGCTGGGGGTAGTGAATTTGTGAAATTAAAAGAAAAATAAAGGTGCCGAACTATTGGGGTGGCCTAGGCCTAAACTTGAACAGTGATTCTATTCAACACAGCCATTGGGGACTTATATATTTTTTTACTAAAGGAATAAAAACCGTTAAAATATACCAAGAACTTTTAATGTTAATATTTATTGTTATTTAGTTTAATTAGTTTATTTTCCTGTTACATTTGTTGAGATTTTTATATTTGTTAGGTCCCCATTGTTAAATCCTGTTATTATTTATTTATATGTTTAGGCCTAGTTATTGTTATTTATTTTGTTTGTTAAGTGTATTAGGGGTGCTTGGAAGTGAATTTTTACTCAAACGGTACCGTGTTATATTTTCTTTTAAATTGTTTAGTTTTTCAACTCACCAAAAGGGGATTATGGTGCTTTTGCTTAACTTCTAATTCGGAGCTGCCCAGGGATTCCGGCTTACTCCCTGGCCCGGTGGAATTATGGGATTTGGGCTAAATTGCCGGTTTAATTGTGGTTTGCCAGAAGTTTTGTAAATTTTCACTTTTGGGGCTTAAAATTTTCTTACGTTTTGGGTGTCTCTGGCTAGGCTGCAGATAGGCCATGTAATTGTTCACTTTGGTAGTTGTTGAGTTTGTTGTTTTTGTAGCGTTTGTTCTTATGGTGTATTATCTTGTTAATTTCAGTGTTTATTGCTATTTATTTAAGTGCGAATTAAGATTGTGGCCTTCTGCCGTTTGGATTAATTAATGTTTTCTGGTTTTCATGATAATAAACTAGTTTTGCTCAGCTACCGAGTTTTATTTTGACCCTCCAACTGCCACCCGTGATCCCATCGCTCGTCTTGTTTTGAGCCATCCCCCAGTTGGCACGCTTACCAGCTTTGGTGGGGGGGATGGGTCTCATGGGTCCCCAAGTTGATCATGGATAGTTCCCAAATTGGGCACGGGTATTACTGAATTTACTGCTGACTAGCTTTTGCAGTAAATTCAGTAAAACATTGACTTTTATGTATACATATAGATGGGTCAATTATATTCTAAAAGAATACCAAGTCAAGTATCTTATTGTCCTGCGCGCCATATAGTCTCGAGGACAAAGCTGTGACCAACCAGCCCACGTGTGTGCCTGCCATTGTTTACATGTTTAACTTGCTTGTAAACAAGGTAGCGCCTTCCATGTGCCGCTCGAAAATGTGTACTTTGATATCCTTTATACATAGAACGACAATCGGGCCATCCTAAAATTTATTAGGATTATTAACTATATTACTTTTCAAAATTAGTTAAATATTATATTTTAAACAGCATTTACAAGAAAACATGCTGAAAGCTCTTGCTTCGCTACGTGTTGGTTCTCTACGCTTGCTTCCCTCCGTAATTTTCTTTAAATAATTACACCAGGATAAACGCTTAGCCTGTTGCCGTTCTCGTAGATAAAATAGTTTTAATGTTTTGAAAACACTATAGGTCTACTTTAGGATGACGCAAAGTAGTTCAATCATGCCAGAGTTAGTAGTAATAACCTTAACAATTTCGCAATAAAACCCAAAATAGATAAGTTTTTGGGCCATGTTTATGTTTGATGTATCAGCTGTTTAAAATTATTTGTTTTATTAAATTAATACAATGTTGCTTTTATGAAAAAAAGAAAAAAAAGGAAACGTTGAGTGGCTGTTTATACTCATTAACAATGGAATTTCAAGAAATCCTTGCTTAGTGGATCTCTTTGATACAAATGCTAACTTCCCTTCAATTTTCATAAAAATCTGTTCAATGGTGTAGGATATTTCGTGTAGAGTGAGTACATCGTTTTTGTATTTTATATATTAAGATAATAATATATAGTAAACGCTTTAAATTTGAAAGTTTCACAGAATCTAAAAATTTATAAAATTATGCATTCAGAATGTAAATTCATTCATCCTAAAAGTTTTTACTACTTGCGTCAAAACGTAAAGTTTAGCTCTCTGACAAAAAAATTATAATTTTTAAGAGATATCTGATTGATTAAATAATTACTTTGGTTAACTATGGAACTTTTATACGCAATCAAACTTGACAAAAAAATTGAAATATGCCACTTTAACTGTTATGGTACAGATATTACAGATTATTGTTATTTTAACAAAATATTTACAAAATACTGGGTGTTTCAGACAACCCGTGCAATATCTCCTGTATTTAAATCGTTTAAAATAGAGCTATACTATAAACTGTAAATCTAATAAATCTCACATGGGGAACTTCCCGAAATTCTTTTTGTCGCATTTAAAATACAAGGTGTGCCCTAAAATGATGGAAGTGTAGGCCCACTTCCACTGTACATTTTGATTGGGTCGACGGGTGATTCCACTACCACTTATGTGCATGATGTACGAGTAGGCCCACTTCCACTGTACTTGTGTTTGGGTCGACGGGTGAGTCCAATTACTGTAAATTGATTGAGCTGGACGGGTGAGTCCACTACTACTGTACGTGCATGATGTACTAGTAGACCCCCTTACACTGTACATGTGTTTGGGTCGAAAAGTGAGTCCACTACTGCTGTACATTTCTTTAGAAAGACGGGTGAGTCCACTACCACTGTACGTGTATGATATACAAGTAGGCCCACTTCTACTGTACATATGTTTGAGTCGACGGGTGAGTCCACTAATACTGTACATTTCTTTACCTGGACGGGTGAGAACACTAACAATGTAGGTGTATGATATTGAAGTAGGCCCACTTCAACTATACATATATTTGGGTCCACGGGTGAGACCACTACCAATGTATCTGTATAATATACAAGTAGGCCCACTTCCACTGTACATATGTTTAGGTCTACGGGTAAGTCCACTACTAATGTAGATGTATGATATTCAAGTAGGCCCACTTCAACTATACATATGTTTGGGTTGCCGGTTGAGACCACTACTAACGTAGATGCATGATATACAAGTAGGCCCACTTCCACTATACATATGTCTGGGTCAACGGTCGAGTCCACTAATACTGTACATTTCTTTAGCTGGACGGGTGAGACTACTACCAATGCAGGTGTATGATGTACAAGTAGGCTCACTTCAACTATCCATACGTTTGGGTCGCCGGATGAGACCACTACCAAAGAATGTGTTTGATATACAAGGAGACCCACTTCTACTCTACATGTGTTTGGGTCACCTGGTGAGACAATTACCAATGTATATGTATAATATACAAGGAGGCCCACTTCTCCTATACGTATGTTTGGGTCGCCGGGTAAGACTACTACCACTGTATGTGTATGATATACATGTAGGATTAATTCCACTGTACATGTGTTTGGGTCGACGGGCGAGACTACTACCAATGTAAGTGTATGATATACAGGGAGGCCCACTTCTACTCTACATGTGTTTGGGTCGCCTGGTGAGACTACTACCATTGTATGTGTTTGATATACAAGGAGGCCCACTTCCACTCTACATATGTTTGGGTCGCCGGGTAAGACTACTACCATTGTATATGTATGATATACAAGGAGTCCCACTTTGCTCTACATGTGTTTGGGTCGCCGGGTAAGACTACTACCAATGTACGTGTTTGATATGCAAGGAGGCCCACTTCTACTCTACATATGTTGGGGTCGCCTAGTGAGACTACTACCAATGTATGTGTTTGATACACAAGGAGGCCCACTTCTCTACATGTGTTTGGGTCGCCTGGTGAGACCATTACCAATGTATATGTTTGATATACAAGGAGGCCCACTTCCACTATACATATGTTTGGGTCGCCGGGTAAGACTACAACCATTGTATCTGTATGAATACAAGTAAGATTACTTCCACTACACATATGTTTGGGTCGCCGGGTAAGACTACTACCAATGTATGTGTATTATATAAAAGTAGGATTACTTCCACTATACATGTGTTTGGGTCAGCGGGTAAGACTACTACCAATGTATGTGTATGATATACAAGTAGGATTACTTCCACTATACATGTGTTTGGGTCAACGGGTAAGACTACTACCAATGTATGTGTATGATATACAAGTAGGATTACTTCCACTATACATGTGTTTGGGTCAACGGGTAAGACTACTACCAATGTATGTGTATGATATACAAGTAGGATTACTTCCACTATACATGTGTTTGGGTCAACGGGTAAGACTACTACCAATGTATGTGTATGATATAAAAGTAGGATTACTTCCACTATACATGTGTTTGGGTCAGCGGGTAAGACTACTACCAATGTATGTGTATGATATACAAGTAGAATTACTTCCACTATACATGTGTTTGGGTCAACGGGTAAGACTACTACCAATGTATGTGTATGATATAAAAGTAGGATTACTTCCACTATACATGTGTTTGGGTCAACGGGTAAGACTACTACCGTTGTATGTATGATATAAAAGTAGGATTACTTCCACTATACATGTGTTTGGGTCAACGGGTAAGACTACTACCGTTGTATGTGTATGATATAAAAGTAGGATTACTTCCACTATACATGTGTTTGGGTCAACGGGTAAGACTACTACCAATGTATGTGTATGATATAAAAGTAGGATTACTTCCACTATACATGTGTTTGGGTCAGCGGGTAAGACTACTACCAATGTATGTGTATGATATACAAGTAGGATTACTTCCACTATACATGTGTTTGGGTCAACGGGTAAGACTACTACCAATGTATGTGTATGATATACAAGTAGGATTACTTCCACTATACATGTGTTTGGGTCAACGGGTAAGACTACTACCAATGTATGTGTATGATATAAAAGTAGGATTACTTCCACTATACATGTGTTTGGGTCAGCGGGTAAGACTACTACCAATGTATGTGTATGATATACAAGTAGGATTACTTCCACTATACATGTGTTTGGGTCAACGGGTAAGACTACTACCAATGTATGTGTATGATATACAAGTAGGATTACTTCCACTATACATGTGTTTGGGTCAACGGGTAAGACTACTACCAATGTATGTGTATGATATACAAGTAGGATTACTTCCACTATACATGTGTTTGGGTCAACGGGTAAGACTACTACCAATGTATGTGTATGATATAAAAGTAGGATTACTTCCACTATACATGTGTTTGGGTCAACGGGTAAGACTACTACCAATGTATGTGTATGATATAAAAGTAGGATTACTTCCACTATACATGTGTTTGGGTCAGCGGGTAAGACTACTACCAATGTATGTGTATGATATACAAGTAGGACTACTTCCACTATACATGTGTTTGGGTCAACAGGTAAGACTACTACCAATGTATGTGTATGATATAAAAGTAGGATTACTTCCACTATACATGTGTTTGGGTCAGCGGGTAAGACTACTACCATTGTATGTGTATGATATAAAAGTAGGATTACTTCCACTATACATGTGTTTGGGTCAACGGGTAAGACTACTACCAATGTATGTGTATGATATAAAAGTAGGATTACTTCCACTATACATGTGTTTGGGTCAGCGGGTAAGACTACTACCATTGTATGTGTATGATATAAAAGTAGGATTACTTCCACTATACATGTGTTTGGGTCAGCGGGTAAGACTACTACCAATGTATGTGTATGATATACAAGTAGGATTACTTCCACTATACATGTGTTTGGGTCAGAGGGTAAGACTACTACCAATGTATGTGTATGATATACAAGTAGGATTACTTTCACTATACATGTGTTTGGGTCAATGGGTAAGACTACTACCAATGTATGTGTATGATATAAAAGTAGGATTACTTCCACTATACATGTGTTTGGCTCGCCGGGTAAGACTACTACCAATGTATGTGTATGATAAACAAGTAGGATCACTTCCACTATACATGTGTTTGGGTCGACGGGTGAGACTACTACCACTGTATGTGTATGATATACATGCAGGATTAATTCCACTGTACATGTGTTTGTGTCGCTGGGTGAGACTACTACCACTGTATGTGTATGATAAACAAATAGGATCACTTCCACTATACATGTGTTTGGGTCGATGGGTGAGACTACTACCACTGTATGTGTATGATATACATGCAGAATTAATTCCACTGTACATGTGTTTGGGTCGACGGACGAGACTACTACCACTGTATGTGTATGATAAACAAATAGGATCACTTCCACTATACATGTGTTTGGGGTCGATGGGTGAGACTATTACCACTGTATGTGTATGATATACATGCAGGATTAATTCCACTGTACATGTGTTTGGGTCGACGGGCGAGACTACTACCATTGTATGTGTATGATATACAAGGAGGCCCACTTCTACTGTACATTTGTTTGGTTCGCCTGGTGAGACTACTACCAATGTATGTGTATGATATACAAGGATGCCCACTTCTACTCTATATGTGTTTGGGTCGCCTGGTGAGACCATTACCAATGTATGTGTATGATATACAAGGAGGGCCACTTCTACTCTACATGTGTTTGGGTCGCCTGGTGAGACCATTACCAATGTATGTGTATGGTATACTCGTACAAGGAGGCTCACTTCTACTCCACATATGTTTGGGTGTTGGGCGAGACTGCTACCATTGTTTGTGTATGATATACAAGTAGGCCCACTTCCACTATACATATGTTTGGGTCGCCGGGTAAGACTACTACCAATGTAGGTGTATGATATACAAGTAGGCCCACTTCCAATCTACATATGATTGGGTCGCCGTGTAAGACTACTACCAATGTAGGTGTATGATATACAAGTAGGCCCACTTCCACTCTACATATGTTTGGGTCGCCAGGTAAGGCTACTACTATTGTATGTGTATGATATACAAGTAGGCCCACTTCCACTATACATATGTTTGGGTCGCCGGGTGGGATCACTACCAATGTACGTGTATGATGGACTAGCATGTACACTTCTACTATACTTGTCATTGGGTCGACTAGTACACTACTTTTATTTATTTATTTAGCTGGATGGGTGAGTCCACTACCACTGTACGTTTATGATTTGGCAGGTTCCACTACCATTCTACGTGTATAAAGGGGCAAGGTGAACTACCTCTGTAGGTGTATGAGGGGGCAGGATGAACTACTACTGTACTGGTATGAGTGGGCCGGGTCAACTTATACTGTACATGTATGAGTTGACGGGTGGGTCCACTACCCGTTTGCGTGTATGAGTGGGCAGGGTAAATTACTACTGTTCATGTAGAAATAGACAGAAAACCCCACAAGTACTTTACATGTGTGTGAGTGGGCAGGGTCAACTACCACTGTACGTAATTGAGTAAATGGGAGGGCCCACTACCACTGTATATGTGTTTGGATCGACAAGTGAGTCCACTACCACTGTACGGTCATGATGTACGAGTAGGCCCACTTCCAATGTAAATATGTTTGGGTCGATGGATGAGACAACTACCACTGTACGTTTATGAGTGGGCAGGGTCAACTACCAATGTACATGTATGAGTTGACGGGTGGGTCCACTACCAGTGTACGTGTATGAGTGGGTAGGGTAAACTACCACTGTACGTGTTTGAGTAGATGGGTGGGTCCAATACTAGTGTGTATGAGTGGGTGGGGTCAACTACCATTGTACATGTATGAGTTGACGGTTGGGTCCACTACCACTGTACTGTTATGAGTGCGCAGGTTCAACTACCACTGTACGTGTATGAGTTGACGGTTGGGTCCACTACCACGGTATATGTATGAGGAAGCAGTGTTAACTACCACTGTACATGTTTGAGTTGACGGTTGTGTCAACCACCACTGTTTGTGTATGCTTAGACGGGAGGGCTCAATATCACTGTACGTTTATGACTGGGCTGGGTCAACTACCACTATTTGTGTATGAGTAGATGGGAGGGCTTACTATCACTGTACATGTGTACGAGTGGGCAGGGTCAACTACCACTGTACGTATTTGAGTAGATAGTAGGGCTTACTACCACTGTGCATGTGTATGAGTGAGCAGGGTCAACTACTAATGTACATATTTGAGTAGATGTGAGGGCCCACTACCACTGTACATGTGTTTGGGTCGCCAAATGAGTCCGCTACAACTGTACGTGCTTGATGTACGAGTAGGCTCACTTCCAATGTACATGTGTTAGTATCGAAAAGTGAGTCCACTAATACTGTACATTACTTTAGTTGGATGGGTGAGCCCACCACCACTGTACGTGTATGATGGACGAGTAAGCCCACTTCCACTGTATATTTGTTTGGGACGACAAATAAGTCCACTGCCATGCGTAGACGGGAGAGTCCACTACCACTGTAAGTGTATGAGTAGATGGGAGGATCCACTACTAATGTACGTGTATTAGAAGACGGGTGGATCCGGTACTACTGAACATGTATGTGTCCAACATGTCAAAGTGATGATGGATGGTACTATGCATCAAAGTCTATGAGTAATAATTAACACCATGTAACCCACATATTACGGCCACATAGTGAAACTAAAGTGATGGGATGGTACTGGGTATAAATAACATCATACGACTCATACACTAATGCCAGATGGTGAGGCCAAAGTGCTGGATGGTACTGAGTCCAAAGGTCTGTGAGTATAACACCACTGTTCTCAACTACTGACGCCATAAGATGGGCCCAAAGTGATGACCATGAGTTTGGGCTCAGTGGGTTCAAACTACTGGTGAGCTCAATCTACTGCGAACATCTATGAAAACCCAGCCGTTTGGCCTCACCTTGTGGCGTCAGGCTTGGGCCCAAACAGCTGCGAAAAGAGGCGAGCTGGGCCCAAAGTACTGTGAAACAATCTTTATCTAATATATAAAATTCTCGTGTCACAGTGTTTGTCTGCAAACTCCTCCGGAACGACTTCACCGATCGTTATGAAATTTGGTGTGTAAATTCTGTAGGTATGCGAATCGGACGTAAACTATTTCCCGTTTCGAAATTCTTATCCGTTTCAATATGGCGGACGAATTCCGAACACACTGCATATAATACTATATTCTCGGAGTTTGGGCTCTACAGAGCATTTGGATGTCAAGTTAAATCACATGTTTTTATTATTTGTAATTTAATATTTATAAACAAAACAAAGACAGCTGTTATTATATTGCTAAGAAGTTATTATTCAGGTTTTGTAATGTAGTTAGTGGTTCACTAATTTTGAAATTTATGGTTAAGTATTTTAGTTTAATCTGTGTTTTTACAGTGAACAATGCCAGCAAGGCGAAGAGGGTCAAATTTGGGCCGTCGAACGGCTGGAGCTATACAAAGGCGAAATCTAAGAGCCCAAAGGACAGACGTCCAAATTCAACAGGAAAATGAAGTTGTGCGCGTGAACATGTCGCAATTGCGCGCATCACAGTCACAAGATGATCGCGCTGAAAGAAATGAAGAAAGTCGACTACAACAAAGACAAGCGCGTCGATACGTAGTTGAAGCACGCAGAGAAAATGACATACGACGACAACAAGTGCATCGAGCTTTTATATCGCATACATTCCGTCGTCTAGCATTTGAGTATGAACCCGACGTTAAATATTTTGATCATTCCAAAGTGGCGATTGGTGATATGGACAATGAATGTGCGAATTGTAAGGCGCTTAAATTCAAAAATGAGCCAGCCGGGATGTGTTGCGCCACAGGTAAAGTGCAACTACCAGTAATTGAATCACCACCTGAACCATTGAAAGGTTTACTTAATGGTACGCATCCTGATTCTAACATGTTCCTGAAATCAATTAGAACATTCAATTCATGTTTTCAAATGACATCGTTCGGAGCAACAGAAATAGTTAACAATAATGCTGCAAATGGTCAACAATTTAATACAACGTTCAAAATCAAAGGCCAAATTTACCACAAAGTAGGCTCATTGCTTCCTATGCCAAATGAACCACATAAATTTTTACAAATTTACTTTATGGGTGGCGAGGACACCGAAAGCGCGCTAGCCAATCGCGTGGATGCACGTTTAAAATACAATAACCTTAATTCACAATTTGCCAGACGTATTCTCGGCGAGCTGGACGATTTATTGAATGAGCACAATGAATTGTTGAAATTGTTCAAATCACACATGCACAAATTGCAAAGCGACAATCACGCAATTATCATCAATCCTGATAAAACACCATCTGGAGAGCACATTCGTAGATTCAATGCACCTGTTGTTGACGACGTTGCTGGAATTATGGTTGGCGACCGTACAGCTAAGCGTGAAATTGTTATTCGCAAAAGAAATAACAATCTTGAGTTCATTGCTGATACACACCGTTCATACGACGCTCTACAATATCCACTAATGTTTTATAAGGGACAAGACGGATATTACATAGATATTAAACAAAAAGATCCCGCTACAGGAGCCGAAACAAACAAGAAAGTTAGCTCGAAGGATTTTTATGCGTATCATCTGATGATTAGACGCGATCATGACAACGTCATTCTACGGTGCCGTGAACTTTGCCAACAATTCATGGTCGACATGTACGTGAAAATAGAAAACGAACGACTACGATACTTACGATTTAATCAAAAGAAGCTGCGTGCTGAAGAATATATTCACTTGAGAGACGCTATTGTGAACAACGCCGACACAGCCGAAATTGGTAACTCCGTCATTCTACCATCAACGTATATAGGAAGTCCACGTCACATGCAAGAATATATCCAGGATGCTATGACTTTCGTCCGCGAATACGGACGACCATGTTTATTTATAACTTTTACATGTAATCCGAAATGGCCTGAGATTACAAATTTATTATTGCCAGGACAAAATGCAATACATCGTCATGACATTACAGCCCGTGTCTTTAAACAAAAGTTAAAGTCTTTAATGAGTTTCATTACAAAGTTACACGTATTCGGCCCTACACGTTGCTGGATGTATTCGGTAGAATGGCAGAAACGAGGATTACCTCATGCCCACATTTTGGTTTGGCTAATCGACAAAATACGTCCTGAAGAAATAGATAGTATAATTTCTGCAGAAATTCCGGATCGGTCAACAGATCAATTACTGTTTGATATTGTGACAACTAACATGATTCATGGCCCATGCGGTGACCTGAATCGTTCTTCGCCTTGCATGGCTGATGGAAAATGTATAAAGAGTTTTCCAAAAAATTTCAATAACGAGACAATTACAAATGTCGACGGATATCCATTTTATCTTCGAAGAAATACTGAAAATGGAGGGCAATCATTTTCAAAATATGTGAACAGAGCAGAAATTGACATTGACAATCGTTGGGTGGTCCCATATTCACCTCTGCTGTGTAAAACATACAATGCTCATATTAATGTTGAGTTCTGCAGTTCGGTAAAGAGCATAAAATACATTTGCAAGTATGTAAATAAAGGAAGTGATATGGCTGTGTTTAGTATTGAAAATACCAATGCGACTGCTCCTCCAGTAAATAACACTGATGAAATAACTCTCTACCAAATTGGCCGGTATATCAGCTCTAATGAAGCTGTTTGGCATATCTTTGGTTTCCAAATTCATGAAAGGGATCCAGCAGTCATTCATTTAGCCGTCCATCTTGAAAACGGCCAGCGTGTATTTTTCACAAACGAAACAGCGATCGATCGTGCAATGAATCCACCGAAAACTACTCTCACAGAGTTTTTTCTATTGTGTAATCGTGCTGATGCTATTGGTGCTTTTGCAAGAACACTACTCTATTCAGAAGTACCACACTATTTCACATGGAATCAAACAAAAACATGGATACCCCGCAAGCAAGGCACCCCAGTTGATGGATACCCCGGTTTATTCAAATCAAACACCTTGGGGCGAGTATTTACAGTCAATCCAAGGCAGACTGAGTGTTTTTATTTGCGACTATTGTTGGTTAATGTAACCGGCCCATTATCATTTCAAGATATACGTACAATTAATGGACAACAGTGTGCATCCCCAAACACTTACTCTATCTTTTTTGTTAAATAAAGTTAATGTAAATAATTTTAACATTCTCTGATAAATATTGCAGATTCTTATATGTTCTCTATGTTTTTCATCATACTGTAGAAGCAAAATAAAAACATCTGTTGATTGCATTGTTAATAATGCTTTGATTTGAATACTTAAAAAGAAGAGTGGAATGTTGGGTTTTGTGTGTGTTAACTAAAAATTATCTTTTGATGTTTTGTTAAAATAAAACTTGTAAAACAACACTGCGTAATAATTTATATTAACAGGTTATGGGCCCAGACAAGTATTAAAAATCTGAGGCGTAAAAAAAAAAACGGTAAGAGTTATGGCAAGTGGAACGGATAGCATTGAGAAGCTAAATGATTCGGAATCATTTAAATTTTGGAAGTTTCAGACCACAGTAATATTTAAATCTCTGGAACTGTATGATATCGTAAATGGCGATGTTAAATTAGAAGCAATAGACGACAATGATAATAAAAAGAAAAACGAATGGAAGAAGAAGGATGCAATAGCCCAAAAGATCATTGTAACTTCTGTGGATAAGAAATACTTGGTTCATATTATAAATGAAGTAACATCTTATGGTATGTATTCTAAGCTTTGTTGTATTTTTGAAAAGGATGCTGAGCAACAAAAATGCAGTTTGCTGCAGGAGTTTTTTAATTATAAGTATGAGTTAAATTCTGACATGACAAATTTTATATCAAATATCCAGAACATGGCAGTAAAATTAAAGAGTTTGAGTCAAAATATTGATGATGATATGATAATGTCTAAGCTATTATCGTCTTTACCAGACAAATACAAGAACTTTGCTACTGCTTGGGAGTCAACTGCCAAAATAGATCGTACCTTATCTAACCTAATGTCACGCTTGATAGCTGAAGAGGCTAGATGTAAAAACATTAATGATAATGAGTCAGGAATTGCCTTTAAAGCCAAAGAACAAAGGTATGAGAAAGGTAATTTTAGATTTAGTAATTTTGATAAGAAATCTAATAGGTTTAATCAAAACACTTTGCAAAATAATAGTATGCGAAAGTGTTTTGTGTGTAACAAACCCGGACATTTGGCCAACGCATGTCCAAATAAAAATAATCAAAGATCAGGTTGTTCTACTTGTAAAAAGAAAAATCATACTGACAAAGATTGTTTCTTTAGGAAAAATAAAAATAATGAAAAGAATGTTTCTTTTCTAACATGTAACGAATTAGAAACTCAAAACAGTGTTTTTGTAGTGGACTCAGGTTGTACAAATCACATGTCTAATGATATTACATTGCTTAGTGAACTAAATAGTAAAGTAAGTGAAATCATGGTTGCCAAAAGTGATCAATCCATGAAGTCTGAGGGTCAGGGTAAAATTGAAGGTCAAGATTTTAATTTGAAGCATGTATTGTTTGTTCCTGAACTTTCAGCAAATCTGTTATCTATAAATTCAATAACAGAAAATGAAGGAGAAGTTGTTTTTTCAAAAGATAAAGTAATAATTAGTAAACATAATGTCACAGTGTGTGAAGGAACTAAACAACCCAACGGTTTATATGTAGTAGACGTAAAAACAGATAAGCCTAGTAGCCTATTGGTAGAAAATAAAAATAACTTATCTGGAAATGATTGGCATATTAGATTAGGTCACCCTAGTGTTAGTTATATGAAAAAACTGGTAAAAATAGCTAGAGGTATAGAGTTATCAGAGCAAGAATGTGAAGAAGTTAGTAACATTTGTGAAATATGCATTAAGGCCAAACAGACTAGACAACCATTTTCAACAGAACGAAGGCGAGCTGAAAGGCCTAATCAAATTATACATACAGATCTATGCGGCCCTATCGATCCTGTTACTTGGGATGGTAAAAAGTATGTTCTTACTTTAATGGATGATTTTACTCACTATACAGTTGTGCAATTACTGGAAAATAAAAATGAAACGTTTGGTTTCATTAAAGAATTTGTACTTGAAGTGGAGGCATTGAAAAATTTTAAGGTATCAGTCATCAGATGTGATAATGGTGGGGAATTCACGAGTAATGAAATGAAAGATTGGTGTAAAAGTAGAGGCATTGTATTAAACTATACAATACCTTACACTCCACAGCATAACGGTAAGGCGGAACGTTTAAACCGTACGCTATTAGAAAAAGCTAGAGCCTTGCTCTATGACTCAGGATTAGAAAGAAATTTCTGGGGAGAAGCCATCAGATCGGCGGCTTATTTGTTAAATAGAACCCCATCTAATACTGTAAAAACTACTCCGGCAGAAGAATGGCACAATCAGAGGACAGATGTATCAAATATCAGAAGATTTGGCTGTGATGGATATGTCAAGGTATTAGGCCAATATAAAAAACTGGATCCAAGGAGTGTGAAGATGGTTTTCATAGGATATGCACAGAATGGATACAGAATGTGGGATTTACATAAGAAGAAAGTAATAATCTCGAGAGATGTCGTGTGATGAATGGCGTAGTTCAATGAAGTGTATTGACAAGACAGATAAAGAAATAAATGGAGGTAAAGTAAACATTTACCATGAACCTGAAGTAATAGATCCTATTCAAGAAAATCAGTTAGAAAAAAGAGAAGATAACGAAGTAAATGAATTTGTTGTAAATCGAGACAGAGAAAATGAAGACAAAAGACCGATAAGAGAAAGAAGACTGCCAATAAGACTCAATGATTATGCTTTGATGACGTATAAAGAAGCAGTAACATGTCCTGAAAAGGAAGAATGGAAAGCTGCGATTGAAGAAGAAAAATTATCGTTAAGTAAAAATGAAGTATGGGAATTAGTAGATAAAATTGAAGCTGGTAATACTAAAGTGCTTTCCAATAAATGGGTTTTCACAAAGAAAGAAAATAACAGATATAAAGCAAGACTTGTAGTAAGAGGATGTGAACAGAAAAGCGAGTTCGATTATGAAGAAGTATTTAGTCCAGTGGTATGCGGGAGTTCTCTTCGTACAATATTTGCAATAGCTAATCAGAAAAGTTACAGCATGCTGAAGTTTGATGTAAAAACAGCATTTTTGTATGGTGATATAAAAGAAAATGTCTTTATGAGGATTCCAGAAGGCTATGAAGATAATGGGAAAATCTGTAAACTGAAGAAAGCCCTCTATGGGTTAAAACAAGCTCCTCTTACATGGAATCGGACATTTACGCAAGTACTCAAAGAAAGTGGCTTAAAACCTACAAAAAATGAGAAATGTGTGTTTGTAAATGAAAATTGTACAATAATACTGGCATTATATGTTGATGATGGCATTATTGTAAGCGACGAAGAAGATCAAGTTAAAAGAATTGTAAATTTACTTAAGAATAAGTTTGAAATAAAAGAAGAAAAAGATCCTAAAATCTTCCTTGGTATGGAAATAAGGCGTGAAGAAAACAGTCTGAAAATAACTCAAGTAAGTTACATTGAAAAAGTGTTGAAAACATTTAATATGGATAATTCAAAGCAAATAGACACACCATGTGATGTACAAGTGACAAAACGTTCAGAACTTATAGGGAATTTTCCTTTTAGGGAAGCAGTTGGTAGTTTACTTTACTTATCAACAAAGACGAGGCCAGATGTAGCGTTCTCGGTTAACCTTAGTAGTAGATACATAGAAAATCCTACGAAAGAAGATGTAGTCCGAGTAAAGAGGATCATGAAGTACTTAGTTGGAAGCAAAAACATTGGTGTCGTTTATAACAAGGCGGCCAATGATGATCAAATTGAAGCTTTCTGCGATGCGGACTATGCTGGTGATGTGGACACAAGAAGAAGTACCACAGGATACATCATATTCTACGGAGGAGGACCTATCAGTTGGTGTTCCAGACGACAACCGATAGTTGCGATGTCATCGACAGAAGCAGAATATATTGCCGCTGCAGACTGCTGTAAAGAGATATTATTTCTAAAATCCTTGATAGAAGAGTTAACCCATAAACCGATTAAAGCAAACTTGAACATAGACAATCAGAGTGCAATAAAATTAATGCAATCTGGAGTAGTCAATAAACGCAGTAAACATATTGATGTTAGGTATCATTTTATACATGAAAAAGTTGTTTCAGGGGAAATATCAGTGAAGTACTGTCCTACAAACAAACAAATAGCAGATTGTTTAACCAAACCCCTTAGTAAAGTAAAATTTGATATGTTGAAAGATATGATAGTTCATTAACTTATTCATGATATTATGTAAATAGCTATAGTTCTTTAATATAGTTATAGTTTTTGTTTTTTTGGAAAATGTTAAAATTAGGAGGAGGTGTTAAATAAAGTTAATGTAAATAATTTTAACATTCTCTGATAAATATTGCAGATTCTTATATGTTCTCTATGTTTTTCATCATACTGTAGAAGCAAAATAAAAACATCTGTTGATTGCATTGTTAATAATGCTTTGATTTGAATACTTAAAAAGAAGAGTGGAATGTTGGGTTTTGTGTGTGTTAACTAAAAATTATCTTTTGATGTTTTGTTAAAATAAAACTTGTAAAACAACACTGCGTAATAATTTATATTAACATTTTTGACTACCAAAATATTCACTACAACTAAATTAACAACGACTAATGTTTAATAAATTCAATACACATACAACATGATGTTCTTTCCATCGGTCTGTCTTAGGGGAAACCTATAACTTAGGCGATACGAAGTTCGCCGGGTCAGCTAGTATATATATACAAAAAACATAACATTTATTATGATGTATAATTAAAAACACTCAACTGCACTTAAGCCATCCTTATTCTTTATTGAGTTGAAAAGGATAAACAACTTATTTTAAATTATGACTCAAACTTTGGCTGCTCCTTTATAAAAGATTCACTAGTAGAAGGTCTACTACCACAAATTTACGAGACTTCCGGTCAGATGCAATCGATGCATTGTACGAGAGGAAGCAGTTGGATGCAATTGAACTTCACTTTTCCACAGTCTTTGATCAAGTTAGCCATGTCCATCTGAAATTGCGAAGTTTAGGTCTCGATGGTATCATTCAATGGTTTATTAGCTACCTTGATGATGGAAAACTCCAACTCTTATATAACTCAGTGTTATTTAGTATGCTCATTGCCACCTCTGGAGTCCTTCAAAACTCAATCTGTCTTTGTCAATGACATAACGACAAATTTGAAGCGTAAATGTCTACTTTTTGCTGACAACATGACGTTGTATTTAAACATTTCATTAGAAGCTGATTGTGTCATTCTACAGGTGAACCTTACATTAATAGAATGTTGGCGCTTGCAAAACAGCATATCTCTTAATCTTGATAAATGATCAAGCGTTACCTTCAGCTGGGTTGCTTCTCCAGTAATCTTTCCTTACACCCTTGGGGGGTAAGCCAAGTATCAAGTGTGAAGGATCTGGTTGTTACAATCTATTACGCTGTTTTGGGACCTTCAAGTTCAGGAGGCTTGCAGCAGAGCGACTCGTTGCCTCTGGCTCATCTACTGCACGAGAAGTGATATCTCCAACATTTTTGCTCTCAAAGTCCTCTACTGTTCATTGATCTCACTTGGAATACTGTTCAGTTGTATGGTCCCCTCATCAAGGATATCCAAGGATGAAAATGAGAGTTCAAAGGTGCTTTCCCCGACTGGTGCGCATGCAGCTTGGTTACGGTTTCTCTGAGGTCCCTTTTCATCATATGGCCCTGATCTTAGATCTGCCTTCTCTAGAAACTATTCACTTTCACCAGGATGTTCAGTTTTTGCATCACCTGGTCAACTCTCAGTTGGACTGCCCTAACCTGACATGGTGGGATTAACTTCAGAGACCCCTTCGGCACTCAATCACGTAACCTCTTTACACTCCACAAATTATGCCATGAACAGTTCCTTGCTGATGATCCAGTTACATGGGAATTCGGTTCCAGAAGGTTTTGATTTTTTTACAGTTAATACAGTTACCTAGTTTTCAAATCTAAGCTTCGCTGCCACAGCTAATACCAATTTGGGGCCTTTAAAGGGCCTTTTCATTTTTGTTACAATTCTGAAATAGCATCAGCAAGTAATTGACATTTATTGTTAATTTATGAATTCCACTTATTATAGATTTATAATTATGCATATATTTACTTTTATTGTAATATATTTAAAATTGATTTATTTTATTATCCTAGGATTTATTACATATTTATTGTTACTGTGGTAGATAAATTTTATTTATTGATGCAGTACGTTGCTGTTGTTTATAATCTCTCTTCCTAGTTGTTGATGCATTTTTGACAATGTTTTTGCTTGGATAGGTACTGTTCCAGTACCTCTTTGTTGTTATTTATTTCAACACAAATGACACTTTATATTGATTATTCAAACATTGTTATGGGACAATAGCCCAATAGCCCAAACCCATCAAGCTAGTTGGACCTCCCGGGATTTGAACCGCGACCTCCTGCATTGAAGTCAGGAGTACTAACCGTTAGCAAGAGGCCCTCATGTTTTCTTATGTGCATGTTTTTTAGCTGTATAATCTTGAATATTTTGGCTTGCCCGTTGGAATAAATAAAATAAAACAATGATAGATTATTGCCTATCACTAATCCCAAATACTTTATTGTTTTTACTTAATCTAATTACAAATAATTACAAAGGTTAATATTTTGATTACTGCTGGGAAAATTACATGGTGAACTATTGGACTCAGAAATAAGATGTCTTCGCAAAACTAAAACACAAGTATTTGGTTTTATAACTCAATGTCTCAGCACTGTGGTTTTATAACAAACAGATGGTTTTATAACAAAAGCCTCACCAATTTCAAAACCAATTGAACTTCATAAAATAAAATACAGAATTTAACAGCCTTATTATTGTAAATAAATGCTGTATCTTCCAAAAAGGCAACTGAATGACCAAAAAACTTCTATTGCACAAATCTTAACATAAATTACGAAGAGTGGATCCAAGGATGGAACCCTGTGTTACTCCATAACTTATTTGACCATAGTTACTCTGTTTTTTTCGTCTTTGACTTATTGCACTCTTTCACATAAGTAACAGGAAAACCATCTAAGGGAAGATCTCTTATACCAGCCATCTGCAACTGTTCTATTAGTATTTTAAATCAACTGTGTTGAAAGCCTTTTGCAAAAATATTGATGTTTCTTTAAGAACTGAACTAATGAGTTTTTATAATTTTTCAAAAATCCTTGCGAATATGGACAAAAATGAAGTAGGGCAGAAACTATTTGGTTGTTCTTGCAGAGAGGAACCACAACAGTGTGTTTAAGACATCTCGGGAACTCTACAGATATTAAATTAAAATTATACATGTAAAGTATAACATGAATTGAATAAGGAGAAATCTGCTTTAGCAAATTATAACCGATGTTATCAATACCGGGTGCTTAGTTATTTTTCAAAGTATTTATAATTTTTTTAAACAAAGGGCTAGTTGTATAAAGGTATTTCAACACTGAAATGGCTAATGTTAACAATAATTTTTGAATATTTTAAGGGCCTTGAATCTGACTTGTACAAATGTCAGCCCTACTTGCATTGACTCCTACATTGACAACATGCTGGTAAACTTTTCTCATTCATTATGAAAATTAAATTACTTCCTGGTTGTCTGGCCGATCATGAGCCGATATTTCTCAAATTTAAATTAATTAATTCTATATCAAAAACTGATAGTAAATTAAGTCAGACATTTTTTCGTAAACAAACAGAGGAAACAATTTTAGCATTTCTGGATATTTTTAGTGAGGAGAAATGGGAGATCCTTTATGAGTATCAGCTAAGCCATGTCGACTTAAAGACCTTATTTAATGATTTCTTTAAGAAAATTGTGGGTATTTATGACTATAGCTCACCAATTATTAAATAAAATAGTGTGAATTATAATATTTTACAAAAAACTAAAGGTAAACTGTTATACTGAAAATCTAAAAGAAGAAAAAAATACAAAGTGGAATTTTAAGAGAATGGGACTTAAACAGGCTCAGGTTGCTTATAACGTATATATTGGTCTTTAAAAAAATTACAGACATCATATTAATATGGCTAAAAAATAAACTTATTACCACTTTATTGAAAATTCCGTTAATCAGTGCAAAGCTCCCTGGGACATAATTAAATATGAAAATACTAGTACGATTAAAATAACACTTGAGCCTGATGACTTTCTCATATTTTTTTAACTCCGTGCAGGACTTGGTAAATCAGTTTGATGTCAGCCCAACTCACCATAGAAATGTAACTGCTCTCATGGATCCAGCATCACGTAAAAAAAATATCTTCACTAGGTCCAGGATATCGCCCAGAGAGGTAATTCGAGCAGTTTCCAAATTTTCAAATTCCAAATCCATGGATGTCTCCAGTTTTTCGAATAATATTTTAAAAAAGATCATTCATAGTATACGCAGATGACACTACAATTTTTAGTTCAGATAAAGATGTTATTTGTTTGAGTAATTCAATGAAGATAGGTCAAACTTAAGTTCTCAATCGGTTTAAATCAAACATCTTAGAATGCAATGAAGGGAAAACTTAACATTTATCACTTAGTTTAAGCAATGATTGTGGCAATAACTCAGCAAAATTATTTGGTTTTTATTTAGATACAAAGATGAACTGGCATGATCATGTTGCTGAGGTCTGCAAAAAGCTGTCCAGAGTTGTGTACGTTTCTTGGAAGCTTAAACCTTAGCTGAATCATGAATATCTTCCCACAGCATATTTTGGAGTTTTCCAATCCCATGCCCAATATGGATTAATTCTCTGGAGCCACTCTGCTGAAGTTCACAATATCCTTTTGTTACAAAAGAAAGTAGTGAGAATTTTGGCAGGGAAGAGTGTTCTGGATCATTGCAGGCCACTTTTGTTGAACTAAGGGTTCTTACAGTTATTAACTTGTACATTCTTACTGTTTTACTTCACACTAAGACTAAACTTCACACTTTTTCACCAGGAATACGATACATAGACACTATAATAGCAAAATTCTCAACTGGAATTACCACACCACAGACTTGCAAAAACAAGCAAGTCCTTTAAAATTTATTGTGTTGTTTTTTTTTTTTTTTTTTTAAATAGCTGAGTCTGATCATACCGTAGATTTTGTCAAATTTAATAATTCTATAAATAACTGGTTAATTAATAATCCTTTTTACAGTTTAAATGATTTTTTTGTATTTATGCAGTTTCTTGCTACCAAACAAAATTGGAAAATTTTACTTGAAATTGGTCTAGAATTGGTTGTATTTTCACGAGATGTGCTTTTTATTTCGTGGAAATCAGGTATTTTAACGAAAAATTCGAAAAACACAATGTCACAACTTTTAGTATTTCTATCATATTTCCGTTAATTTAAATAAATGGTATTTTAATCATCTTTTTTTTAATTTTGATGTATTTTATGCGATGAATACAAATTAGAAAATTATTGTTGTCTATTACAATTATTTATTAAGATCATTTTTACTTTCGTGGCAAAAGTAAAAATGATTATCGGCCATTACGCGATCATTTAAACCAACTATTAACCACAAAAACCGAATTGACCAGTATTATCGCCGGAGTGACGGCCGGCAGGCCGTCACGGAGGCCAGACACCCGAATTTAACGCAAATTACGAATTAAATAACGTATTTCACCGAAAAATTCGAAACACGAATGTCACAACCTTTAGTATTTCTGTCATATTTCCGTTAATTTAAATGTTATGTTAATCCTGTTTTTGTTATTTTTATGTGTTTTTGTGCTGAATACGAATTTGAAAACTATTTGGGTCAATTCCAATTATTTTTCGAGATATATAACGGAAAAACTACTTTCGCGGCGAATCGCGATTAGCGGCTATTACGTGATCATTATATACAACTATTAATCACGAAAACCGAATTCACCTATATTCCCGCCGGAGGGACGGCCAGCAGGCCGTCATGGAGTCCAAACACTCGAACTAAAAAAAATTACGAATTTTTTTGAGTAAATAGACATCTAGGATAAGTTAGATTATGTTTGGTTAGGTCAGTAAAAATTGCATTTTTCGGACTGAAAAAATTATTTTACTTCAAAACCAAATATATATTGTGTTCAGCACTAAATCACGTGAAATGAAAAAAATTTTTGTCGAAAAGTAAAGATATTTTTAAAAATTGGTTTTTTCAATATCAGATAACAAAACTAGTTGGATTTTTTTGTAAAAAAAGAGGTTTCCGCGGATGAAGCCAATCTCCTCAAGGGATATAAACTCATATTTCACCACTTATTCAACAAGAAATAATATTTTCATAGGTGGCAAGAAAGTGCATATAATTACCAAATTTTTAGAGACCCCTGTGAATATAGATTTTAAGTGAGATAGATAAATATTATGCAACTTCATTTGTTATTTTAAAGCCTTGTTATTACTTATTTATATTTATTATTGTTTTACTTGTTATCTTATTTATTTAATTATTTATTGACATGTTAATATTACATTTATAGTATTTTCAAATATTGAATTTTGTTTTCAATTCTGTTGTAACATGTTCATATTGATCAATGACAATACAGTTCTTTATTCTTTAATTGGCTTGTGCATAACAAGCTTATTAATCTCTTTTGTTTTATTGTGTATACTAAACTGTATGTAGTCCAAAGCTTTTCTTCTATATATGAATAACTTCACACTGTTTTATAAAAAAACTGCAATTTTTCTAAAAATTTTAGATAGCCTCATATACAGAGGAAATAGCAAGTACGTCCCTCAAATCCATACAATTCAGGCAATGAAACAGCTTATCTATATTTAATTTTATGCACTATAAATATGAATTTAATCTATTGAGATTACTATTTAATTCTATGTTTACCAAGAGTCGAATGATCTGTAATATCGAAGTAAAATACTTTACATGTACAGTTATAAATAGCCTATTATTACGTACACTAAGAAATGTACATTAAGAAATGCATAATCAATTCAAGATTGAGAATTGACAGCAATAAAAGTGGGTTCTTCAACTAGGTTCTTAATTCCATGAATTGCCATAAAACTTAGCAAGTAGTTTAATGATTCAGGATTGTTAGGCCTATTTAAAATGTCGAGGTTAACTTCACCAGCAAACATGTTTTCTCTGTTAAATTCAATGAGAGTATTTTCAAACTCAATTAAACATTCAGATCAATCACATATTCTGTTCGTGTAAGGTGGCTGACTTAAAGGTTCATATTTATCTAAAACTATAAAATCTAAGTTAAAAACAATAAATATAACTAAACAAGCGCTCAGGGAATATTTTATTTAAAACATCTTTCTATCATTAACATCTGGTATGGCAAAGATAACCTTTTGTGCATTTTCTAAGATTATTATATGTAGGCCTCTACATAGTTTAAAAACCTAATTAGTTAAGATGACAAACATTTAAACTTACTAGGCCTAACAAAGTTATTATAATCTGTTGAAAATACTAAGTAAATATGTTTGAATACCTGTGTCTTAGAAGTAAGTTGGACCACTGCTTTTCTAAAGTTCAATTTAGTATCAGTATTACCCATAGTAGAAAATAAAGGTACTATTTAGTAATGAATATAGAAAAAAATTTAGAGAACTATTAATTAAACACTTTCTTCATTTACCATTTACATTCCACTAGAAACAAAAGTAAAGCTGCTTTACAAAGTAATACTTGTACATACATTTAGACTATGAAAGAAATACATACAACAGCAGTAGACACGACCAGCTGCTATAATTCATGCGTTCGTGTCAAACAGCTGTTTCAGAGTAAGGCCGTAGATACAAATTAAATTACGTATATATATATATTCTGTTCTCTCTTTTTATTATACAATATTACTAATTTGTGTAGATTCAAATTTTTTGTTAGGCCATTAGATATACAGGGGATGGTTCTCTATGCTGACGACACCTCTTTCATTGTTTCACACAAAAACAGAAATATCCTTTCAAAACAACTATTGGAACAATTAATTCTATTAAATAACTGGTTCAATGCAAATGGCCTTCATTTAAATCCAAACAAGTCATATTTTATAAACTTTCAAATCAACCGGATTAACTGTTCTTTAAATAATAGATCCTCTCTGTCACCGAATATCAACACTGTCACATCCACGAGATTTCTTGGTTTGGAAGTGGATTCTAGCCTAACTTGGCGTCAGCATATTAATCAATTGCTCCAAAAGCTTAGCAAAGCTTTTTACGCTATTTTAACTCTGTCCACTATTGTAGATCTAAACACCCTAAAACAATTTTATTTTGCAAATGTACATTCCCTGAGTATGGTGGTTTACCAGTAGCGAAAACTCTTATTTGGTGTATATATTTTTGTTTTACACTGCTCATCTTTGTTACATATTTATTGTTGTTTTATATTGTTTTATATCACTGTTATAATTTGACAAGTCTTCTGCCTAGCTATATTTTAGCGTATAAGGTGTCTTTGACTATTATACATAAATAAAAATAAATAAATAAATATTTTAGCAATAGCCCCACTTGGTGGGTAGGTACTATGTTGTTAAGCAACACTGAATAAATGACAAATGCTAATCAAATGACAAGCCAAACAAGGAAAAGTGTCCAAGCAGTTTTGGAATATGAAACTGAAAAAAACCCAAAATATTATTGTTGCCCCAATTACAGAGATTTTTTTACTGCAACAAATTTAGTTACAAAACATTAAAATTGAAGCCGAAATAATAAAACTGGAAAATTTAAAGAAAACTGAATCGATTATGTTACTTCAAAATGAATGAAATAATTAACTTCCTTAATCCTTAAATACTAGAACTACAATCTTAATAATAATAATAATAAATAAACACAAAACTTATGTTTTTAGCTTTGGAATGCATGCCTAAAAACCAGAGCCATTCAGCCATGTAGACGGTGCATGTACGTAAAAAAAGATTAGTAACGTAAAGTAACTCCATTTCCGGTTACTGTATGTTGTGCCCTTTTTGAACGTTTGTAAAATGTCTACACACACATAACCTAATGTATAGTTTTACGAGCTGCTGACCTCGGAACACCAATGTCCTGGGCGATACCGGACTGAAATCTCAGGTCAGAAACAAATCGTAGAAAACTCTCCATTTAATTTCTCTGTGAAAGATCACCACCACGAGTGTCTGTTTCTCTTAAGAATTCTGCGGCTAAAAAATAAATACTATCACTTTCAAACCGAAACAACTCTTTCAGTTTATAATTTCCCTTCGAATACCTTTCTGTTGACGAATATGCATAAACGCAGCAATTTCGTACAGAAGTAAAGGTATAACTAAAAGTTAGCATGCCCTGGACTGGACTAGGCTTAAGAATTTGTAAGCACTTGCTAAACTCTAAGGTTAGGAGTTTCTTTTTATTCACCTAATTTTCAAGCAATTGCTAAGGCGTCCCGGCGACTGTAGCAACAACTAAGCCTACTCTCCGTTCACACTTTAGTTGAGACTGTGGGCGCTGAATTGCCCATGCAATTGTAATGGAGCTTCCGCGCTACTAGCCAAGTACAAAACATTCACAGATTCTGAATTTATATCAGACAAACATACTTCTACATTAGTTTTAAGTAGTTTTTTGTTAGTAATTTGTGCGTTGTAATAAATTACCAAATATTAAAAATAAGTTATATGAAATAAATCAGTAATGTTGTTTTAATTTACAAAGCTGATTATAACTACAAAAAATATTTACTCAAAAAAAATCTTCGTCATTTTCAAATAAAAGAAATCTTACGAGTATTTTATAACGTGCCTATTGTTTTATTTTGATTTTTTATGCTCATATTGTTTAGTGTTTTCAATTTTAATAAATTAATGATAAATTATGTTGCCTTTATTAAATACAGTTACTGTAATAGATATTAAATGAGCTTTAATAAATACTCTGCTGTCGATATTAATTAATTTTAAATTCATTTTACATGAATTATGATTCCCACTATCGATGACAGTTACACTGAGAGCGATATAAAACGTCGTTTTTTTTTTATATATGTGATGTATTTAGGATAGACAGTAGCGCGGCGACCGTCCATAGCCCACACAGTCTCAACTAAAGTGTGAACGGAGAGTAGGTAGTGATAGCCAACTTTATTCACTAAATCCTTAGGATTTGCTTAAAACCTCCTTAGATCTAGCAAGTGCTAGGTTTTATTCACACTACCCATGGTCCATGGCGGCTTTAGAGGGTAAGCGGGGAAATATTTAAAATGTCAACATTAAATTTGAGACTGTAATGACGATAAGGATGGTCATTCAAACCTATGATTTTATCCCCGACAAAATCACTCTAACACGGCTAAAGAAGTTTTCATTAAAAAAATATTTTTAAAAAACTATGGTTCTGCATGTTATATAATACATGTTATCAATGTTTACTAAAATGTAAAAATATGCAGGAACTTTACAAAGATCTCTATGATTTTGATCTTTCATATAATGAACTAAAATATATAGTTTAAATTTTCCTAGTAATGCCATTAAGTTCAGCTTCAGCTGAAAGAATTGAGGCGTATAAAAGGCTATAAAAGAAATGAGGCGTATAAAAGAAATGACTATGAGGCGTATAAAAGGCTACATTAGATCAACAACGACAGGGTTACGGCTACACAGTTTGGGAGTGATTTCAATAGAAAAGGAGATAAGTTATAGGGTTTTGTGTAACCCTAATGCAGTAGTCGACGAGTTTGTAACTCAAAAGGGTAGACGGTTGCAGTTGTTATTAAAATCAACTAACTTCAAAAAATAACAAAACTTCATTTTTTTTAGTATTTGTTAAATTTGTTTAAGATAAGTATTTTACTTGTTTTAACACTTAAAAAAATAATTTTCTTTTTATAACCAATTAGTTATATTATTCTTTAAAAGGTTTAACAAAGCAAGTTCAATTTTACACTTTTAATTCAAGGCATTTTTGTGAAAAATTACGTGTTTGAAATGAGACTTTTGTTACTATTATGATTACCACGGAAAAACTTTGCACAACAAACACAAATAGGCAACATTTGGTAATTTTTAATTGCCATTCCTTTTGCTACTTTTGCATTAGTGCCTTAATAAAATAAATTCATGTTTTAAACCCCTCCTAGTGGCAGTAGAAAATCCCTCAGTGGTAGGCCAATTTTAGCCGTTTTTCAAGGGATTTTTTTTTAATATAAAAGATAGAAAAAAATAATTAAATATATAACTATTGTCATATGTTTTATTATCTAGAACAAAAAACAGAATAAAGTGTAGAAAAAATTCAGATTTATATATCTATTTATAAAAAATAGTAATATACCAAATTTACATTCTAAATTTAAGATTTTCAGATAGCTTAAAATCGTGTTCTGAATACCACATTTATCAAAAAATTCTCGGAGGAGATCCCCCAAACCCCCCTTTTGCTGGAGAGTATTTCATACTCCACAGACGGTTATCTACCCAAAATAATTATTCTAGAGCCGCCTCTGCCATTGTGTCTGCTCATCCACAAATATACTGAGCTAGAATTGCTCGGTAAATATGGTCAAACGTATGTGTTAGCAGTCTTTGAATATTCCAGGTTAAAGGGGCGTTTACATGCAACGTCTTAATGTACATTCAGTTGGCAAGGAAAAATCCTATCAGCTAAAACGTAGCGTGTAGACAACAAAAGGTACGTTTTGTCGAAACGGTATTAAAATGAAAGAAGGATATGAAAACCGAAGATGCGAGCATTGTTTTGTGAAAACTGCAACGATAAGATGGAGGGTGTGAACACTTTTCCCTTGTTTGTCATATCGCCAGAAATAGGAATCACTATACAGAACTGTACAAACTTTCCTGTCATATTCTACTTGCTTTATATATACACGAACACGAACATATACAACCAATCGATGTAACGAAACAATTGAAAACGTATTAGAGGATGTAAATAGTCTTGACGACGGATCTGAAATTCTCGTCAGCAATATTTGCTCTGATTTAAAGAAAATAAGGATTAATTATCCCGACTTCAATCTTGGGCAGTTGGAGCCATCTATTTTAAGGTTGATTGCCTCACTTGATAAAGCCTTGGCAGAAAATATCACAATCAAGAGGATGGCTGATAGTTGCAGACTTCAGGTAGAAGAACTAGAAAGTAAACTGGACGAAGAAAAAAGACGTAGAATCACAGATTTCAATGATTCAATACATATACAAGAATCCATATTGGACGAAAGGGATACATTATTAAATGAAATAGCCAATCTAAAATTAAAAATGAATAGTTTTAATGATAAATTAAGTAATTTTCATTAATTAAATAAGTCAATGCAATTATCAATAGCCGAAAAAGATAATAAAATATTGGATTTAAATTTACATATCAATGAATGTAATAAGAAATTTATACACCTTAATAATTTATATAATAAAATTAAAATACAGCTTAAAAAAACAGAAGAGCATTCTTGGAATTCAAGCAGATGGCTTGATGATAGTATTCTAAATTCATATTTCCAAGCATTCTCTGAGAGTCACAGTAGTTCACTGTCTAAGACAATCTTTTTTGGACCTTCTTTGACTGAAATCATAAAACATGGAGACCACAAGGATATTGTAACTTTGACTGACCAATTGTCATTTCATTCCTCAAATTTTGCATTTTTTTGTATCAATAATAACAGTAAATATTTTAAAGAAGACTCGGGCTCTCATTGGAGTTTGTTGTTTCTAGATCTTATTAGATGCGAAGCTTTTCATTTTGACTCTGTTTCAGAATGCAATCATTCTGTAGCAGTACAAGTTTTGAATAAACTAAATATTGACATCTCCTGTCTTAAAGAAGTAGAGTGCACACAGCAGAAAAACAGTTTTGAATGTGGCATTAGTGTGCTAACTTATACTAAACTTATAAATGATACTTTTTGTAGTAAAAAGTCTTCTGTTCAACAACCTTTTCTTAACTGGTACCACAGTTTATTGTATCCAAATAATATTATTGTACCACAGTTTATTGTAAATAGTAACTATAAGGAGAGTACCAACGTAAAAAATAAAGATATAGTTAATATGTCTGAACATATTCCTACTGACGATACGTGTATGCTTAATACGAGTGAGTCATTTGCATATGACAGCCCTTCCTTAGTCGTAAATACTCTAGTTGAAGGTTCCTATTCTAAAAGGGTTTCACCTATTAAGATGACCAAGAAAATAGACGGTTGGACTGTGATCAAGCCCAAGGCCAAAACAACCGCCAATAAGATTAAAACTAACGCTAAGTCCCTGACGCTTGTAAATAGATTTAATGTTTTAAATCATAGTAATGAGGGCTCAGTAATAAATGAGTGTAATGTGCCTCAAGCCAATGAAAAATACTCAAAAAATAAAAATCATAGAGCCAAAGAATTAATAAAAAATTTTACAGTAAATAGTTACATTACTGATACATTAAATAAAAATTCAAAAACCCAAACCCAAACTGAGCAAAGTAATATGAACACTGTTTGTGATGCCCAAGCTAAAAACTCGGAGTCTGACCGAGGGAAGGACATTCCAAATCAAAAAAACATTCGCTTGTTTTCAGATAGTCATGGTAAAAGATTAGCTTCCTTACTTGTCTATAATCAGCCAACGCTTAAAGTTCGTGGCCATACCATTCCAAATGGGAAAACTTGCCATGTTCTTCGTTCGGCTGTCTCTGAGTTGGAGGAATTGGGCAAAAATGATTGTTTGGTGATTATGATGGGCACAAATGACCTTCAATATAATATTAAGAATAACGACATGATTAATCAGATTGAATCTTTTTTGCAGAAACCAACAAGATGTAGTGTTTGTATCATGGGCATACCACTTCGGTATGACACTTTGGCTTTTAATAAACACATTTGCTATCTCAACAATCAATTACAAAACGTGTGTTTGAAATATGATCATGCCATTTTTATGTCAATTTCACATTTAAAAAGGGGTCTATTTACAAGGCATGGTCTTCACTTTAACTTATCGGGTAAGCGGGTGCTGGTGGAGTTAATCAGTCATGTAATAACATCACACACTCCACAAGCAATAGTTAAACCAAAAACCCATTCCATCCTACAGCAAGTGGGTAAACTTCCTTCACATCAAGTAATTAGTAGCAACAAAACCAAAACACTGGACAGATTAAATAACTCTCCAATCTTTGATTCCTCGCACAGTTTTAAATCCAATAATTATAAACATAAAAAATATGCTTGTACTCTTGCTAAACATATTTCACAGACAGTAAAGCCTTCAAGATATTTCAACAATTCTTCAATTTCTTTTTTAAGCAAACTTCTGCCTCCAGAAAGACTAGGGTAGCAGAGGTTTCAGAAAAGAATTACCAAAGGGATTCCAAAAAACAATTCACACTGCTCCACCAGAATGTCAGAGGTCTTGCTGGTAAAATCGATGAGCTTCAATTCTTGTTGGATGAGGTTCGTCCTCATTTGGTTTGCTTATCTGAACACTGGTTGAGGGATTTTGAATTTGCTTCCGTTCACATCCCTGACTTCACCAATACATCAGCCTTCTGTAGGAAGAACATGAAAGGTGGAGGAACATGTATAATTTTGAAACGCGAATGTGAGTATGAGCTTGTTGATACATCTCATTTCTGTCATGAGGGAGCAATTGAATTAGCTGCTATAAAGGTCAAACTCCACATAGGTAAACTTCTTATACTTTCAGTATATAGGCCACCAAATAGCGACATAGATTTGTTCTTCAATAGATTGATAAACTGTTTGGAGAGCATTGTGAAGATTGGAACTATGACTGTAGTAATGGGAGATTTTAATATAGACGATACCAAAGACAATCTGAATAGCTGTAGGTTTATTAATGTCATGTCATCTTTTTCCCTTAAATCACAGGTTAAGTCTTATACGAGAGAATTCAAAGGCTCCAGATCTCGAATTGACCATATTTTTACTGATTTTCCCTCAAGTGATCTTAACTGCGATGTCCTTATTTCTGCAATTTCCGATCATCATGCACAGTTACTTAGTCTGAAAATAGACCTTCAACCGATAGACAAACAAGAGCCCCAGTATTCAATGAAACGTTTTATAAATCACAATAGTATTCGTCATTTTAAATATCTATTGAAAATGGAAACGTGGCAAGAAATATTTTCTTCTGTTGAAATAAATGAAATGACCAATAATTTCATGTCTATTTTGGACTTCCACTTTAATGTGGCCTTTCCATTAAAGAAGACCAAGCTTAAGAAGGTGACTTTTAACAGTAGAATTATATTATCTTCTCAGCTTGCTTCCCTGCGTGACAGAATGAGAAGTCTGTATTATATCAGTAGGGACTCGGATTGGTCGAGTAATGAAAGAAAAGAATATCGTAGAATAAAACGAACTTTCAAAGATAGTATCAGGCAGGAAAAGTCTGTATATTTTTCTAATAGAATACAATCTTCAAATAATACTTCCAAGACAATCTGGGAGATTTATTTTCTGTTAAGAAGTATTTAATTTTGTATAATATAATATAACAGTTTTAATATTACAGTATATAATATAATATAAAAGTTTAAGATTTTTGTATAATATGAATTCACAATCTTTAGTAGATATAGATTTAAATCAGTTCTTTGACCCCTTAATAGAGACAAGTTTAAATTTTATCTATACTAATATACGGAGTATGAGAAAAAACTTTGACAGATTTATTTTAGAGCTTAATAGTATAAATAACAAAATTAATATAATTATATTAAGTGAAATTTGGATTGACACAAATGAAGTTAATCTATATAATATTCCTGGTTATAATGTATTTGCCCAATGTAATAACTCGTACAGAGCTGGTGGTGTTATATGTTATGTTGATAACAAAATAGATTGCAGTAAATTAGATATGAAAATGACAGCAGCCGACACCCTACTCCTTAGTATTAAACATAACAATTTATATTTTAAAATTTTTTGTGTATATAGATTGCAAAGTGTACCTGAGGGTATTTTTTTATCAGAATTGTCACAATCCATTGAAAACTTAAACAATAATGTTATTTACATAGGCGATATTAATATTAATATAGCTGTTAACAGCCTAATTTCTAATCGCTATCTTAGTCTATTGAATAACAATGGTTTCCAGTCATTTGTAAATACTCCTACTAGAATTGCTGTATCATCAAAGAGTTGCATTGATCACATTTTTATAAGAAGTAAAGAACTCAATTGTTTTCATTCAAATGTTTTTGACAATAGTATAACCGATCACTGTATTTTAGGTCTGAAATATAATAAAAAATCTAATAATCAATCCATTGAACATTCAGGCTTTTGTATAAATGCTCCAGTTCAAAAAAATGTAGATTTTAATCTAGTTAAAGAGAATTTACAGAATGTAAACTGGAATGATGTATACTTAGAAAACAATGTAAATATATCCTTTGACAAGTTTTATGAAATTTTGAATAATGTTGTAAGTCTAAGTAAGAAAAGTCAAATAAGTAATAATAAGTTTCTGAAAGCCAAATCATTGAGCCCGTGGATAACGCTAAACATTTTAAATAAATTTAACAAACGTAAAAAACTGTATAAAATTTTTAAAAGGAGGCCCTACGACTCGTCATTTAAGAACTATTTTCAAAAATTTTGTTCTGACTTAAATGGTCATATTTTTAAAACTAAAAACTTATATTATTCTAAAAAATTAGATAACTGTAAAGGTGATTCGTCACAGCAGTGGAAAATAATCAATAATTTGACTGGAGGCGCCGCAAACAAAACCGTAGACCGGATTGAATTGGACAATGGGTCAGTTGTCACAAACCCAAGCGATATCGCTGAGGAGATAAACAACTACCTTATCTCGGTTCAGTCGGACAGGCCTCATACTGTTGCATCAGTCACTCTCCCGCCATTGCACCACTACCCGCAATCCTTCTTTGTGGCACCTACTACTGAGGATGAAATTAAAATGATTATTAAAGGTTTGAAAAATAAAAAATCTAGTGGTTTTGACAATATAAGTGTACAATTATTAAAATTTATTGTTGATGAAATTGCACCTGTATTAGTTTATTTGGTAAATAGCAGTTTCACTAGTGGAATTTTTCCCGAAGTTTTGAAATTAAGCTCTGTTGTTCCAATATTGAAAAATAACAACTCTAGTAAATTAGATAATCTAAGACCAATTAGTGTGCTCTCAATTTTTTCAAAATTATTAGAAAAAATCATGTTATTGCGACTTCAGAAATACTTAAAAAAATTAAAATTTTTTAGTAATCACCAGTATGGTTTTATTAAAGGTAAATCAACAGAGGATGCGCTTTTGAGTGTTACGGAGGAAATTTACCAAAGTCTCAACTCTGGGCTTAAAGCTTGTGGGCTCTTTGTTGATTTCAAGAAAGCTTTTGATCTTGTTGATCATGAAATTCTTATTAACAAATTAGAATCCATCGGAATAAGAGGAATCGCTCTAAATTGGTTTTCTAGTTTTCTAGTGGGTAGAAAACAACAAGTAAAGATTGGTAACAATTACAGCTCAACTAAATTGGTCGAGAGTGGTGTGCCTCAAGGATCTGTAAGCTCAGCTGTATTGTTCCTCATATTTTTAAACGATCTTTTAAAATTGAATTTTCATGGAAAAATTAGTGCATTTGCCGATGACATTGCTCTTTTTTATTCCAATAAGAACGTAAATATCCTTGGTGAACATATAAACCACGATCTGTTACTTTTAAGAGAGTGGTGTTTAGCGAATAAAATGATAGTAAATGTAAACAAAACAAAATATATTAATTTCGATTTTAATAGCTTCGATATACCTTCTCCTATTAAATTTCATTCTGAAGCCTGTGATTTAAGAAGATGTAACTGTCAGACCTTGTGCAAAGTAAACAGTTTTAAATATTTAGGCATTACTCTTGATGAAAAATTTACTTTCGAACCTCATATTACTATATTGCATAACAATTTAAGGGCATCCATTAGGAAGTTTTATTTCTTAAGAAATATTTGCAGCTCGGAATTATTAAGATCCCTTTATTTTGCTTTAATTCACTCAAAATTGCAATATGGACTGGTGTGCTGGGGTGGCACCTTTAAATATTTAATAGACAAATTAAGAATAACTCAAAATTATTTTTTGCGTATAATATTAAAAAAACCAAGAAGAGATAGTTCATTTCCTCTTTTTCAGCAATTAAATATCTTACCAGTCCAACATCTTTTCATTTTTAAAGTTTTAAGATTATTTTTTACTAGAAGTGGAAATTTGGGAAACAATTTATTACATTACAATACTCGATATGTTGCTAATCAAAATTTCCGGTTACCAAAGGTTAAAAAAGCAATTTTTCGTCACTCTTTTAGCTATTTGGGACCAAAATGTTTTAATCAACTGCCTATAAAAATAAAAAATATTTCAAACTTGAAATCATTTAGTAAAAACACAATTATTTGGCTTCTACTGAAAGATGAGATACATTTTGTTAATACAGTAGTCTAGTTGTTTATATAACAAGAAGTTTTTTTTTTAGTATTTTTAAATTTTATAATAAATTTTATCATTAATTAAGTTTATTTTTAAGATACCGCAGTGGCGACTTTTATATTTTTTTTTCTTGTAATGCTAGACTCTAGAATGATTAGTTTCTAAGCTATTAATTTTATGTTTATTTCTTTACTGGTCACACTACTAGTAATAGTGACCAGTTTAAATTTCCAAATTATTATAATGTTACTTAAAACTGTCTTTAAAAAAATGGAAAATAAATTATTATTATTATTATTATTATTATTATTATTATTATTATAATTAATGAAAACAGACCATCTCTTAAAAAGCATTCCTTCCAAAATTTTCAAATTAGAGATGGCAACAATCACATAATAAAGGATCCAAATTTAGTATCAAATCTTTTCAATGACTACTTTGCTACTGTTTCTGATCGCGTTCCTGTACCTTTTGTATCACATTCGAATGTTTGCAGCATTCCTTTGCTTAATGAGTCTTTCTTTTTAACTCCTGTTACAGTGAACGAAGTAATCAGCATAATTATGTCACTTAAAACAAAGAATTCGGCTGGTTTTGATGGCATTTCGTCTAAACTTTTGAAAGATTGCTACGATTTCTTAGTCAAACCATTATGCTTCATTTTAAATCATTCATTTAAAACAGGTTGCTTTCCAGATGCTTTAAAAACTTCCATAGTTAAACCATTGCATAAAAAAGGTTCATTCGAGAAGCTAGACAATTTCAGACCAATTGCTTTGATCTCCACTTTTTCTAAAGTGATGGAAAAGGCATTCTGCAATAGGCTGATGCAATTCTTGTCAAATCATAATTTAATTTATAGGTATCAATTTGGATTTCTTAAAAATAGATCTACCTCTCATGCAATCTTTCACTTGATAAACCAAATTGTCTCTGCATTGGATAGGGGTCTATGCGCAGCTGGAGTCTTCGTCGACCTGAGCAAGGCGTTTGATCTTGTTAATCATGATATTCTGATGGACAAATTGGAGTGTGTTGGAGTAAGAGGAGTTCCTTTATTTTGGATAAGATCTTACCTAATGAATAGGAAACAACATGTTACAATTCCTTATATTGACAGATTAAGGGTACTTAGGCATAGCTTTTCTCATGTAGTACAGATGAAAAACGGTGTTCCTCAGGGATCAGTTATTGGTCCTTTACTTTTTCTTCTGTTTGTAAACGACATAAAATCAGGCGTTTCTAGGGCAGATATAAGCCTTTTTGCCGATGATACAGCTGTGTCAATTATTGAGCCAAGTAAACCCCTTTTGGGTCAAAGTCTTACGATTGAAATGAATTGTTTGCTTCAGTGGTTTAGTTCAAACAAACTTGTGGTTAACATGGAAAAAACTAGTATTTTAAATTTTTCTATTACCAAAAAGGAGAGTGACCATGGAATGCATGCTTTAGGAAATTCTTTAATAAGCCCTGTAAAATCTGTCAAGTACTTAGGGTTGCTTATAGATGATGACTTGCGCTTTAATAGCCATGTAAATAGAGTAGCAAGCTTGGTGAGCTCAGGAACTTTTGCACTAAGAGTTCTATCATCGCAGCTTGAGTCTTGTCATCTCCTGACAGCTTATTATGGGATAGTTTATCCACACCTCTCATATGGAATATCTATTTGGGGCTCTGAAACCAGTAGAACTAAACAACTATTCAAACTTCAGAAGAGAGCCGTAAGGATCATCTTCAAACTAAGAAGAACCGATTCATGCAGAGAATGGTTTAAAAACAACAATATTTTAACACTTCCATCCATTTATATATATCAAACACTAAGTTTTGTCATAAATAACCCTGACCTTTTCAGAATAGAACCATCTCAATGCTCCAATAGCTTCAACCTCCGAAGTAAAACAAATCTACCAATACCTAAACACCGGACCTCCTTTTTTAAAAAACATTTATTAATGAATGGTATTAAATTATTTAATTCTCTGCCAGCCCCACTAAAAATTAAAATGGATGCAAAACCTTTTAAAACCAGACTTAAAGGCTTACTTTTGAGTGAAGCATATTATAATATAAATGAGTTTCTGCAAAGTAATTAATAGTTAATGTTGTAATTATAATTCTAGGAATATATATATATATATATATATATATATATATATATATATATATATATATATATGTATTCTATGTACAGTATTGTTCACTAGAATAATTGACGCCTGCCCATGTACTAATTGTATTATATGGCAATAAAGTTTGATTGATTGATTGATTGAACAGTGGTATTGATAGACCCACCCACCCACCCATACACGTACAGTGGTATTGACCCACCCGCCCACCCATACACGTACAGGGGTATAGACCCGCCCGCCCACCCATACACGTACAGTGGTATATATATACTTTTTTAAGGTTGCTAAGATTAAGAGATTTTCGATTTAAAAAACAAAGTTGTTTAGTTTCATTTATTAAAAAAAAAGTATCCCGCAAATTTATGTCATCAGACCTACGACAGTAATCTGTTTATCCTAGTATCGTTAATTTCTTACATATTTTGTTAAGTTGTAAAAGATTTTTCTTGTTTGTAGCAAATAAAAAAAAAACAAGGATTATAGTGACCTTAATAAAAATCACGAACGAGAGTCAAAATAGTTGAGAATAATATTAGCACTTCTTCCATTCTACTACATTTTTAATTAGAACATAACCTAAACCTTGACCGAACTGAGCTCAGCTAAAACGTAAGAAAAGACGTTGCCGTGTGAACACAGAAGAAAAAGGACGTTTTCACGTACCTTTATATGAACCATAAGACGTACAATAAGGCGTTGTGTCTAACCCCCTTTTTAGACGCATACAAGAAACAGATGACTGGTTGAAAAAAATTGAAACTAACTTATCTTATGTCGAATAAAATGTGGCAGTGCAGTGAGTTTCAGAGCTTCAAGAGAAACCGACTTATATGAGAAAACACTTTATAAATTTTTTGACCAAAGAATGAAATCAGTATGAAGGGTGAAATTGGTATTAAAATGAACTAAGATGAATTTAGTAGAGAAGCCATGTGATTCCTAACTTTGATGATTCTTCCTCTGCTGATTGGAGTGGGAAAAGAAATTGAAGAAATTCATATTATTTGTCCGACATAAAGGCTGGAATGAGAGAAATCAAGGTGAACAATTTCCGGGACCTGGTGGTGTACTAATTAGGTCTCTGCAATTTGGGATAGCTCATGATGTCTTGGCTTTAATATTGTTAGGGATCTTGTCTAGAGGTCGGACTCCACTTTGTTTTAAAGACGCCAGGATTATTCTGATAAAAGGGGGGTTTTAACAGCGATATTAAAAACTGGTGCACGATTACAATTTTTTTGTTTCACTTTTGAGGAGAATTTTAAAACGTATTCTTGATAGGCATTCCGTTCTAGAATATTGACGACTCTCTGATAAACATCAGAGGGATTTCAGCTCTATAGTCAAATTAACGCCTCAACCTTAAATGGACTCAAGAAAGTAAAAGCTAAAACTGTTGCACTAATTATTTTCTTTATATATCCCAAGCCTACAATAACTTTGACCATGTTCACGTTCCAGACGAAATTGAGAGATCCTTACCACTTAGGTGCATGAAAAATCTCATTTTTGACTTTATTAAGATAGTAGTATCATCATGGGAAATAATTTCCAACGTTCATCCCAGATAAAAATTAGGAGGTTTACCGCAGGTTGCTCCCCTCTCACCTATCCTCTACAACTTATGTACACATTCAATTTAGTACGAACTTACAGAAACGAACATCGCTGCCTGCCATGGCGTCAGCCTTAAGGCCCCTTTTATGCAGCGTGTTGGGTGACACACGTAATTTAAAATCATTTCGTTAGACGAATCCTTTTATGCACTGTGCCTGACGCGTGCCATCTAAAACACAACGTGCTTACAAAAAACAAGCGTGTGAACCTATGTTACACGTGCGCCTCTAGTAACATTAGAGCATATTGAGCTATTAATGAATAGTGTAGTTTGGCGCTCACGCCCTGACGAAGCGCATCTCTTCAGGGTCATGTTGTTTAGGTAGGGTTTTTTTTAGTTTGAACCAGTTTAATTCAGAGTTATCTTAGCTTGTTTTGTTTGTGTGCTGTGATGCAAAACTTTGATGTTGAATTCCCTACAGAGGCAGTGAAGTCTTGACTGGTGATAAGGGATTCTTCTTCCTATGAGGACTACAAATAGTGTTTCTAGCCTTGATACAAATCTCATTAAAATAAATTGAACTCATCCTAAATTAATTAAAAAAAACTTTCTTCATGGGTATTCAGTTCATCGTACAGAGATTAGAAAGCACCTGTTAATGTTGCATGGCATTTATTTAGGGTTACCATACATATTTTCGTTCTTTTAATATTGAAAATATATGTTATATTTTATATTATATATATGGTATAATAGTACCACTGTATGTGTATGGGTGGGTCAGTACCACTGTATGTGTATAGGTGGGTGGGTGGGCATCTCAGACTACTGTGTCATAAGAATACTCTAATGTATGGCGATTGTATTGATTTGCAAAAATTCACGGTTAATAGGCAACCGTACATATTTATAAAATGGTGACCTTAAAACAGGGTTTGCCTTAGAAACCCTAATTTGTTTCCTTTAATGTGCTTTGTTTTATAATATTTTTTTGGTGTTTGGATTTTTTATAATATATATAAAATATACCATAAAATATATAATATATATATATATATAATAACGTAAAAAGACGAACAAGTACTACTAATAGTTAGTTTGAGCAATAGACAATTGTGAGAGGTTGAGTGTTGTATGATGAGTCATATACTCGTACTATGCACTTTTACACACCTTCCTCCCCTTTATAAATAAGATATTTTCAACTCTTTAACTTGGCCGAGAATAAGAGTGAATTTTTCAAAAGAGTGTTCTTTTTCTCTATGCAGTATGTAGGCACCAGTTGAACGAGTATTTTCACTAATGAAAAATGTCTAGACACCCGATCTGAATAGACTGTGAGTGGAGAAGGTCGAAGCTATTCCAAGCATCAAAGTTGACAGTGACGTGTCATGTAATGAATTTTTTTATAATGAATTTTTTTAATCTCTTCAGAAAAATATGACTGTTTTCAGCCTTTAGCCAGTACTGTACCAGTACAACTAGTACAAGTGATGGGCAAACATTTTCAAGGAGATTTAAGACAATTTATTGAGTATGGCCAATTTAATTTAAACTTCATGAACTACTCTTTTTAAGTATACAAAAAAATGTTGTTTATATTTCATAATTCTGAAATCTTAAAATAAAATATATCTGTAATATTAAATATACAAGTGAAATGCTTAAGGTGAATTTGTCACCTGGCAGAGAACATTTGAAGAAAATAAAAACAAGTAATTTATTACAAACTGCCTAATGTAGGCCATTTAATACTTATACAAAATTATAAAAACACACTGACTTGTCATCCCTATCGCTCCTCATTAATATAAAAGTACACAAATGTAATTTACTACACACTGAAATACTGTACTGTGAAAGAATCTTCCTTAAATTTGTAAACAAAATAAATAATTAAATTTAAATTCATAATATTAAGAATGGCTTTACAAGTTATTATTACTTAATACTGACAAGCTGATGGTGCAACTTTTTTATACAATACATTTTTATAACTCTACGATTTCATGTTTGAATACAAATATGTAGTTATTACTTTTAATATTGAAACAATAACATGAATCCTTGCTAAAATAATAACTTAAGTGATGTACAAATAATTATACAATAATAAGTTTAATAATAATGGTTAATGAAAAGATACTAGTTTTATTTCAAAGAAAATCCACTCTTACAATGGAATACTCATAACCAACAGACTAAAGACACGTTAATCTAAACTTCTAAGTCACAGGTAACTTCCATATACATGTAGAATCAAGGAAGTCTTGTGATATTTTTTAATGAATCATCTTTCAAGTAAGTTGTCTGATCAATCAACAATATTATTGAAATAATAGCTGGACCAGTGTCATCTAATAATTTAAAATTATAAATCTAGAATGAAGAGGCTGGGAATCAGCTGACATACTTGAGAGCCCACTCTATACACAAACACAAGGCACATAAAACAAGGAAAATATTTAATGTGACTGATTTCTCCTTTAGAACTTGAAAAAGAGAGGACTTAGGCTCTTAGGTAAGTTTCAAAATGCCATCTCTCCTGTTTCAGTAATTACTGGCCTAATGCCATCTAACCTAAACTTAAGTCTAGAATAGGTTAAAATCATAAAAACTTGGGACTACTTTTGATCCGCTATCTAATATAATGTAAGGATACAAAAAGTAAAATACTGTATTCAGTCAAGATTAATTACGCTCTTACGACTAGGTATCACATGGCTAAAATCACATTATACTTTCCATTCATGTTTCACACCTTAAACCTCTTCCATCTCAGTACATAAACATTCAATAATTGAAAATAAACTCCTATTAAATATGGATGTCTTTAATCGTACGTGATACTTAAATATTAATTCGGCAAAAGTTTCTTTTCTCCACTTTATAAAGTTCAAAAATACTTTAACTAGCGGGAGCACTAGACAGCCTCCTATGTACCGGAATGATGAAAATATTAAAAGTGTTTTTCTTCTTTGGATCTTGTACTTTGCCGAACAAGTCTGAATATGAGGGTGGTGCAAAGAGCTCATATGGAGGTGGAGGTGTGTCAGAGACCCTCTGCTGGGTGAAATTGCTCTGGTAGGCATTGATGTACAGCTCGTTAATGCCATGTCGGGTGTACATATGATTGCCAAAACACCACTCGGAGCAGGTTACAATGAGGAAGAAAGTTACAAGGCCTCCAAAAGCTCCCAGATACCACATCACAGACCACATATCAACCACTTCATGGCCCAACGAAGGATCTGAAACAGACATTATGTTGATCGTTTTAATTTGTTCACTAAACTAATTAAGCACATTAAATAAACAGTTATTCAGTCACTTAAACGAAATTATATCAACACTTATCAATAAATTCTCAATAAAAATACAGCTAGAATGGAGTGATAATTAGAACTGTTATATGAAATAAGTCTGCGAGAAGCAAATTTATAACAAGGTCATACATTTCATAAAATCATTTTATTGCAAACCAATTTTAATTTCTTTTACTAGTTTTTTTTTCTTAAACTTTTTATGAGAAGCAAGTAACAAAACTTAACTTATTGAAACAGGAGACTCATCAAGGAATAATATTAATAAGTCTACTGGGTGTAAAGCAAAGGCACACAAATAACAAACCCTTAGTTCCATTGGCATCTTATTCAGATATTCTTTTGACTCCTTTTGAAATGCCATGGACACTCAGGTTTTCTGAAGGAAGATATGATGCCAGAATTTTAATAAAGATGCCTTAAAGATAAAATACCTACTTTAGTATAATCGTGCTATCCATTAATAACCATCCACATTAAACACCAAAATAATTATTGATATGAAATGCATTGATAGTCTGGGCATTTCAGTTAACCTTTTTGAAATATTTTTTAAATGAACAATTAACTTTAAAAAACAAACTAAGAGTTAACGTTCACCACTATCTTTATGTACCTGACAATGACAGAAGTAAAAACTCATAATTATTCTGTGTTCAGTTCCTAGTAACTTGTGTTCTTATTTCAACAGTCACTCATACCTCTTCAGTATTTGTAGCAAGATCTAACTATGTTATGCATTATTTGAAATTACCATTTATCAGATTTAACAAATAATTTGGAGTACAACACTATGCTTGTATCAGATTCTCTGTTAATATCATTTAAAAAAATACCGTATACTTCTATGAACCATACAAAAATCCTATGTAGTAATCAAAATAAGTAGAGCTAGACCATATTAAGAGAAATAAAATAATGCAGACATTTTAAAACTAAATCTTAAACTAAAAATAGTGTTCCGTTCTAAATCTACAAAAGCATTTTGGAACTGTAGCAAAGATTGGCCTGTTTGATAATGTTTTAAAATTCCAAATATTTTCGTTAAAACAGAATTATATCATGTTTAAATTTTAATATAACCCCTTCTGGTGTAAATTGACATCTCTGTACTAAATTTGCACATTTGTACCAAACAGGACATCTTGGCTATTTAAGTCAGAAGCACTTAGTGTATATATATATAAAACCTTAATCGTCGACTGGGCCCCCCACGGGGCGAAGTCAGTCTGGAGGAGGCTGCGTCCCAAACTGGCCAGCTGAATGTTAAAAAAATAGAATTAGAATACAGAAGCTTACTTTTGGTAACCCCAGGGTAGGGGCAGAAAAAACTTGCATGCACCAAGTGATTTAAATGAAAATTAAGAAAAAGATATTTACAGAAACCCAAGTCATCTCTTGAAAATATAGTTAAGTACAGCAAATAGTATACATCAGTGCCTATTCCATACCTTATAAATGTATATTAAAAAAACGCAGCCCATCATTTAAAGGGGTGTACCATGTGCATTTAATATTTGTTAATACTCTGACACAAACATTAAGGTAGGCTACGTACAAGAGACAAAAAGATTAGATATTTTGATTTTAAAAATTAACAAGTTACTCTACAATTTTAACCGTCAATAAATCCAAAATCGAGTAAATTATGTTTCATAATGTTGTGAGATCTATATACTGTGATTTAAAACGACAGAATGTTAGTGTTGAACCTAGGCTAAAATGACTAATAATATTTCAAAATATTCATAAAATATAGTTTCAAAAGATGAGGGCAGTTTTTACTTCATTTCTTAGTAAAACAACGCTACTTACCTTTAGTTTTAAAACTAGCAACTTAAATATGGATTTGAAAAATAGTAATACAAGTACTTACGAGTGATATTTATGGAGGTAATTTTGTTGCATTAATTTTGTTGTACAGTAGAGTTTCTATAATCAGTATCTCAAAGCCTTATTTCTTTAGCAAAGTATTTTCATTAAGTATTACAAATTTATAGGATTCAGAAAACACGTACACTAAATCTGCTGAAAAGTTTCTAATTATAACACTACTAATTTTTATCTAAAAGTATTCTGTTACATAGTTTCAAAGATTAATATATTAACACGTTCAACGCGGCGAGCACCTTTCAGGCCTCTATGCCCCTATTCGTTTCATGTAGGGACTTCCACCACAGGTATTGATTCAGTTGGCTGTAGTTCGTTTGTTGTGTACGTATGCGTCTCGTGCTGTGATAGTTTCTCAGTTCTATTACCAAAGCCTGTACAGTGTTGATTAGTTTTTGTTAATGTAGTGTTAGTGATAGTTTTAGTGTTTTATTTGTATATAGTAATGGCTGGGGCATCCAGAGACATGGATGTTTGTGTAAATATGACTGTAGGCGATGTTGGCGATTACCCAGAGATTACTTCCAGCGACGAGTCGAGTGACGTAGATGGGACTCGTGGGCGGTGCTGCGGGACCCCATAGGGTCCTGGAAGTTATGACGTGTTATAATATCAGCTGATAAAAATACAAAATATTTCTTTGTTCTGATAAATGATATATTTCATTATTATTTACGATATATGACGATAAATAGATTTTTCTTACAATGGGACTCTTAAGTGATGCTGCGGGACCCCATTACATCATAAATAGGGTCCTGGGATTTATGACGTCAAATTATCACCTAAAAAGCATTGAAATAGTTTATTCCCCATAAAAACTGTCTTTTCCCATTAAAATAAATTTAAAAAATAGGAAAAAAATTAAGTACAAGGTAAGCCTCAGGTTCCGCCGCAGCGAACGTGTTAACAGGATTTATGAATAGTCTACTGATCAACTTTGATTTTTGGAAAATAAATAATAGCCTTGATTATATTTGTGTATACAATCAATGATAATACTATTACTTAATTGTATTAAAAA